>JZLH01S0130970.1:9279-19969 GCA_001188425.1 Eucidaris tribuloides
TTAAAATTATCTACAAAAATGTCGAGGGGGGGCCTTTAGGCCCCCCCCCAGTCTTTTTAGGGTTAATCTCCCTGTAACATTCACTTAATGATCTAAAACATGCATAAGTAAAAAAACAAGTTGAACAAATTGAAAATTTAAAGGTAAATGGGGTTATCCAATATGTATTTATGTGTTATATACATCTGGTTGGATTTCATAATCTTTTGTCGGTCCACAACTTAGCTCGAAAAGGTGCTGAAGGAAGAATTGCCCCTCCCCAGCTTTGAGATGATAAAATAAACCAACTTTTTTTAAAAGGGTCAACCATATTTTAACTGGGTTATTTCAGACTAGGTTTTTACTTCAGATCCCAGCTGATCGCCGTGAAAATTTGCATACGCATAGAGCCATATGTAATATGGTTGAATTAAAAAAAAAAATGTTATTTTTTTGGAGCAATTTTTGTGTTGACATGCATGTGTAAAAAGTTGTGCAGCCTCATAACAGTATGTCCGACTTTCGCAAAAATGGTCTCAAACGATGTGCAAGACTTGAAAGTAAAAAGTCATGAAGCGGCACGGTCAAAACAAATTCGCGCTGTGGAATAATTATGAAATTCGTCGAAGGGGAGAAGGGTCAATTTGATCCACCCCCACCCCCACAGTTATCACTGGGTTAATCTTGGAATAAATGTATATGCTATTGTGAGGTTGATTTATTGGTTAAGAATATACATATATTTTTCTTCTTGTCTACAGGACTGAAAGGCGAAAGTACTATGAAAGGATAAATAAAGCTGTAAAGCATCCAGAAAAATACATGAGTGTAATAATAGACGGCATGGACCAGAATGCAACGAACGTGCCCCGCTTTTACAGGAAATCCAAGTCGACATCCTCAGCCTGGAAACTCCAGTCTCATGTGACTGGAGCAATAGTGCATGGCAGAGGGCAGCATCTGTATGTAGACATCAAAGAATACCCACACGATTCCAACATGACCTCAACGATACTACTTGACATTTTAATGAAATATGCAGAACAACTTCCAGACACCCTCTACATCCAGATGGATAATTGCGACGAGAAAATAAAAATCAAACGATTCTGGCCCTGTGCTCTCTTCTCGTGGAAATGGACATCTTTAAAAAGGTGAGTAAAATAAATGAAGGTCATATATTGCTGATGAAAAAAAAAAAACTATCATAATTTTTTTGTTGACTCTGTGGGTTTCTTGCACAGAGTAATTTTGAAAGATAAAAATGTAAATAAAACACCTGATTCCTCAAGCTAAATAATATTTGGCGCTGGCCTGTAGTTTCTGGAGTTGCATTTAAAAACAGCTTCTTGTGAGAGAGAAAGTGAATAGATAATGAAAGATTGTGTAAAGCAAGGTTTAATCATGTGATCATGACTTGGAACTAATCACATCTTCTTGACTGTAATTAGATCACATGAACAACTGAAAAAATATGAGATTCAAGATTGCTTGATCTGTGTTGGACCACAAATTTGTGCTGAAATGAAAACTTTCCATTGGTCATCAAAAGAGTGTATTTGATTACAAAATAAAAGAAATATTTATGATATGAAATGAACTCGAAATTGAGGTGACTAGAGAATATTTTTATGTCCCTGCCGTGAATAGGCTAGAGGCATTATATCCTTGGGATGTCCATCTGTACACCTGACTTAATGATCTTTCGATTGTACTTGGCTCAGGCATGAACCATGATGTTTAGATGGATTAATTGGATTTTGGATGAAATATGCCCAAGGGCAAGATTGAAAGTTCAGTTGATATTGCATTAACCCTAAAAATACTGGGCTATTTTGGGTCTACTTATTACCGGGGGGGAGGGGGGGAGGGGAGGGGGGGGCCCCCCCGGGGGGCATTATAAATAGTGTTTGCGACAAATTTTAGTAAAGAAAAAAAAATCAAAAGGTTGAAAAACAAAGAAACTGTTAAAAGAGAGAAACAAGAAAATACACTAATGATTTTTCAATAGTGCAGTTTTGGAGGTGGGAGGTTGTTAGAAATGTTGTCAGCAATAGTTACACCAAAACCAGCACTCCATAAGTTTCTCTTACTGAATGTAAAGCAAAAATGTGATTCTAGGCATCATCCATTAAAAACAAACAATACATATTTGTGCATCTTTTATCAGTCGTGTAGGTTACATGCAGCGTTATGTGCTTGCAAAGTTTAGCGGCGATTCTACGATCTGTGACCAAGATCATGGAGGTCCCATCATGCCCCCCCCATGCAAGCTTTCTGAATAGCCCAGTCTTTTTACAATTAAAACTCAAGGCATGTGTCCAGTGGTGATGTCAGTTAGGAGACGTTTAGTGATAAGTAGGGAAATCATTTTTGCAAACTTAAAGATTTCAATGGTCAAAAAAAGTCTAGAAAATTTTGGTTTTCATGTAGTAATTAAAGTAGCATAATTGAAGTCCATATAAAGGTGAAAAGCATGGCACAAGAAAGACTCTGCTTTGCATTTGCCTTGTTGAGGATGTTAAAGTCACATGCAACAAGTTATGTCATGTGTTGTTACGAGATAGAGAACATGTAATAAACTGCATGGTCATGCACATTAATTACTGGGCATATAATAGCGAAGGATGGCAGAGGCATGCTGATCAACTGTATAGCAGTCCAATTCATCCACTTATTTTCATTCCATGCAGGTAAATATTGGATTCCTCATGAAGGGGCATACTCATGAGGATGTTGATCAGTTGTTTAGCCGGATTTCAACCCACACATCAAGACAGAACATCCCTACACTTTCATCATTGCTCCATCACATCCCACTATCATACCAGAAACCTAACACCACTGCAGAGAGGCTCCACACCATCTACAATGTCAGAGACTGGCTGAAACCTTCAATCAACAAAATATCCCAACACAGTTTCCCTCATCAGTTCAGGATCATCAAAGAAAATGGCAAAGCAAAACTTTACACCAGGAAATGGAGCACAGATGAAAATTGGCAACCGACGACCGGAAAACCACACATCCTCTTACACCACCCTCCAGGTCATCCATCAATCGTACCTAAAGCCCATGATGAAATCCAGCTACACAACTACGCCGAGACCTACCCAAATATGCCCCTTACTTCAGCCCCGAAGAACAGCAGGAGTGGGAGACTCTCATGGAAAGCATGGAGAAAAATGGTAATCAGTCATCATAGCTTCAGATTTTTAAAGTTCACATTAAAGGTTAGTGACATGATTGGGAACACTTGAAAATGCCTCAAGAACCAAATGAGTTGAAATATATACTAACTTTACACCAGCTGGAAGGATTTGTCTCCAGATTGTTTACTTACGGAGAATCAAGCATGAACATTTTATTATTTAAATTTCATCAGGAAACTATAAAAATAGGTCCCATAGAGAGCCACACAGCAGGTTTGCCTGTCTCGAAGGATATTAAGATTTATTTGAGAACTAGTCAACGTTTAACTACAAGGTTTTCACAGGAGAATCCTTGCATAGTTTACTTGATAGTAGAGGACTACCCCCAATCATGTCATTTACCTTAAAAGTTTTATATATATATATATATTGAAATACACACCTTGTGATCTAGCAAGAATTTAATAAAAGTGTGTAATTCTTCGCAAGATAATTTCAAGAAAAAGGCCGAGACTGTGATGTAATTACAGATTCTAATTTTTTTTCTTGCCAGATGGCACACTTCCTACTTAACCCTAATATCCCAGTGGTGGGGGGGGGGCATTATCCCCCCAACAAATTATTCCGCAGCGCGAAGTTTTTTTATCACGCCGTTCGCTGACTTTTAACTTGGAAGTCTTGTGCATCATTTGAGACCATTTTCGCGAAAATATCTGATGTACAGTCACGGCACTGCGTGACTTTTCGTACATGCATGTCGTGTACAAAACAGCTCCAAAACGTGATTTTGTGTGCAAAATCAATGAAAATTTTGTTTTCAGACAAAAATCATAAATGTCTGATTATTTTTACATTTACTAGTTGAAATAGACTAATTTTATGCTGTTTATGATCGCAAAAGTGTCCCCATCAAGTTCATTGAAAAAAACAATAAAAAACAAAAGGTAACAAAAAACAAGGAAATACATTAGAAATTCGCAAAATAATAATAATAAATACATAAGAAATTCATTCTAATATGGCAATTTTTTTTCATGATAATTGTTAGAAAAGTTGTAGACGAAAATATTATTAATATGTAAATTTGCATATTTATTAGTAAAAAATAAAAAAATATGTCTTTGTTGAAAATCTAACAGATTACATCCAACTCTATGCAAATTTTCACGGTGATTCGTGGCTGAGATCTGCCGGGGGGTGGACGGCAGGCATAATGCCTCCCCCCTAATATTATGGAAACTTCATTTTAAAAAAACTATCAAACTTTGATATCGGAGCTACATGATGGTGCATTAATTGACAATAAACATCCAAACATACAAAAGTTTTGAATGTTATGGAGCCACTGGCTTGGTGTGCATGGATAATCAAATTAGTGCAAATCTTGAGTATAAATTAGTCAGACAGTCAGACCCGTAACACAATAGTCTTTAGGAGGAATGGACAAGGTCAGGAGAAAGTCACACTGAATACTCTAGATTTTTCACTCTTTCGAAGTTATAAATGATCCCTTTGAAGTACATTTTTTTCAGGGTTTCATTTTTAAACCTTATTAAAGATACTTATAGCATAGAGGATTATGTAGCTCTGAAATTTTAAACTGTGGTCAATGTGAAACTGTGTCTTTAAAGCCATTGTTCATATATTGCAACTTACTGACATAAAAAAAAAAAATGTGGTGTTTGCCAAGTGCATGCACCTGTATCAAAATGCTTTAAAAAGTAGATATGAAAATTTCAGAGAAGTACATGAACAATTACTTACCAACAGTGATGGGTGTTTAGGATTTTCTACCATTTTCTCACTTCTACAAAACTAGACAAAAAGTTATAAACTGTTGATATACGTTTTTGCTCAATGAAGGTATTCAGCTTATTTGATACAATAGCTAGGGTCACTCAAGAGATTTGCTGGGTAGTTTGATTCCAGGATTGTGATTCTGTGTATATTGGCCGGAAACCCATCAAAGACTACAATATTATTTTTCACATTTAAAGTTTAGAAACATGCTCAGAACAATGAAAATGTAAGCTTCTAGGTTATAATTTTGCACATGCTATGTAAAATTATTTCACAAAAGATCTTATAATAAGTTTTTTTTTCTATGTTTGCGTCTGTAATGCCTTAATGTAATGGTTGATCAACAGGTACTGATGATTCCAATACATGGCCCCTTGTGGATATTTTGATGGCTAAAGATTCACAGCCAACACAGCAAAAGTATCAGTCTCCAACACTGGAAATATCCAATGATGAACAGGATCCAATACCAGCGGTAAGCAATTAAGGAACAATAAAGAAATTGTGCTGTCGGCATTAATTTAAGAACAGTGATTTTTCTGTTTCCAAAAGAGGCCTTTTCCATTTTAAAACATGTGGAAAATGTTAATTAATTATTTGTTAGTAGATTTTCAATATATACTTATTTTGTATGTGTTATCGTTATTATAATGCATATGCATTTAATCATATTTATGGTTCAACTTATTGCAAAAATGTGTATATTTGTTTAAATCGTTAACTCTTGAAATGCACGAAATCAAATCAAATCAAATCAAATCAAACAAAGAATTGATATAAATGTTGTAAACAAATTAAACATGAACATAAAATTGTATAATAATAAATTACATATTTTATTACGAGATAATAAGCAAATACAAATTGTGGGAGCAGGGTATAGAGAAGGCTACTCGTTGTAAGTAGATGACTCCAACAGACGGCAGCCAAAAATCCAGGAGATATACAGTGTGAAGTCAGAAAAAGTTGCAAAAATTGGCAAATAATTTTTAAAATCCGATACCAAAATCAGGTATCATCGTATTTTGGTAAGAATGATTTATCCAAATCAATTGATATCAGTTTGCATGTTCTCGGAGTGTTCAGGCTTGGACGAACAGCAGGCATTGCGTTTGGATGGAGCAAATCGATTTGCGACCCAAAGTACCGTATTATGACGGAATGAATTGATCAAATGATGAGGCATAATCATAATTTATGTTTGTTCAGGTACAAAGTCGGCAGCGGCCCAGCCAGCACACACGACTACGCAACACACAACACACACACACAACACACACACACACACATCACACACACACCACAACCACACACCACACACACACACACAACACTCAACGTCTTTTTTCTATGCGTAATTTTGCAAAATTTTCTTGGCGTGGGAGGGTGTTATTCCACACCCATCTCCCCACACCGGATAGTTTGCCTGCT
Organism: Eucidaris tribuloides; assembly: GCA_001188425.1. Taxonomy (NCBI): domain Eukaryota; kingdom Metazoa; phylum Echinodermata; class Echinoidea; order Cidaroida; family Cidaridae; genus Eucidaris; species Eucidaris tribuloides. Next base: position 15,642 of record JZLH01S0130970.1, read on the forward strand.
GTCGCGTCCCTCTCCGCCAAGTATTTATGATATATACCGATCCGATATCTTGAGATAAAATTATACCATTGAAATATGGTCCTTACTATGCTGAGAAACGAGTTACCATCTTTTCTATGCGTATTTTCAAAAAGTTCCTATACCGTGGAGGGGTTCCCCCCTCCCAAGAACCTTCCGTTTCCGCTCGTGTGGTGGGATCGCGCGTGTGGCACCGCTCATCCTAGCGAGTGGACGCCGGGGCATCGCATGTTTCCGTCAAGCGCACCAGCCCTGTAGCCGCCCCTAAAAATTTTTGCTCTAGAACTGACACATCGCCACCCACACACACACACCCTCACACAACACACACACATCGATTACCCAAGTTGTTTGAGACAAACAATTCATTGTGATGTTATGCCACCAAACTTTCAATTATGGCATTATGATGAAATTTAAATTCCATTTCGATAATAATTAAATATTTGGCGATAATACCTGTAAAGTTTATTACGAAATTGTGTTATGTGAGTGGATTGTCTCTGTGTTCATTGCCGCGTGTGCGTTTCTTTATCGTTAGTGGGTGTGTTTCCTATATGCGTGTACGCGCAAGCGATGTGTGTGTGTGTTTTATGTGTTAGCTTTGCTTCTGAAAAATGTATGGAACGCATTAGCATTTGAAACGTTCATTTGTTCTCACTAAATGTGTCTATGTGAGTTGCATTTGTTCCTGTGTCAATGTGTGTGTTGTGTGTGTGTGTGTGTGTGTGTTGTGTGTGTTGTTGTGTGTGTGTTGTGTGTGTGTGTTGTGTGTGGTGTCGTGTGTGTTGTGTGTGTGGTGGTGTGTGTGTGTGTGTGATGTGTGTGTGTGTGCTGTGTGCCATGTGAACTTTGCTTTTGAATAAAGCATTACGCAATGCTTTCAGTTGGTACATTCATCTTTCATAATACAATGTACTTGGCGCAATCGATTTTTGCACCGCTCAGCAAACAATGCCGCTCCGTTGCATTCAAGCGTGAACACTATAGTACAACATAAAATTATACCAAATGATTTGGATAAATCATACTTTTCCAAACCAACATGAATACTTTCATTCATCATCTGATTTCGAGAAATTATTGCAGTTGATTCTCTACGTTAACTTTTTTCTGACTCCACTGTAGTACAAGGATCGTTATTGAACCAGGGCGAATTGGAGTTCATAAAAGACATGACCAATGCAGGGAAATATCTGGTGGAAAGTGGTTGAGCGTGGGTGCATGTGACTGCGCTTTGGCAGACCGCGAAGGTAACTTTTGAATCCATAATAGTGAATTTATTAATGATTGTCCGAATGACGTACAACGCGTAAGCGAGAAGATGACCAAAATTTGGAGACTTCCAAAAGTATTATTGCTTTTATGGAACTGAAAAATTAATTATAATGCGATAAGGATATATAATATAGATGAGACATTGTTTTTTTTCCCCCGACAGGGTTAAATTGTCCATTTAAACAGCTATCATGTAGGTCAGTATCCACAAGGTCTGAAAATTTTTTGATTGACCGTTCCACAGTGTTAAATAGTGTCTGTTCAAATTGCCATGTTAATTCTTTTAATTACGATTTGGGTTCGTTATGAAATATCCTGTTCACAATCTGTTCGTTCTTTAGTTCTGTCTCGTATTAATTATTTGCAATGGGCTTCTTTCTTTCAAATCCCTCATAGTTGACTGGTGTCAATACGATTACACAAATTTGCGCAAGCAGATTAATTCTGCAAATTTTCGGATCATCCCTTCTCGACACTACTCTTGAACTCACTGGCTTCCCTTGAAACACAACAGAGAATAATTTTCAAACGACTCTTGTTTGTCTAACAGAACACTCAATAATCAGCTCCAGAGTACTTACAACAATTGTCTGAATTTAATACACCCACAGATCACTTTAGGTCAGCTAGTGACTCTCTCCGTCTCACATATTTCAGTTATCGCACATTAGCCGGGTGATAGAACATTTACTGTGTCAGCTTCAAAGTACTGGAATGATTTGCCATTTTACAATAAGACCAGTCTTCATCAATACCTGTATTTTCCAAAAGCATTCAAAACCCCATCTTTTTAGGCAGTTTGTATTTTTAAGATTACATAGTTGGTATTACAATTGGTAAGCCGCTTTGGGCGCTAATGGCAAAAGCAGCAGTATAAGTAATGGATGATGATGATATAATAGTAATTATACAAATAAAAAATAATTAATAATATAAAGTAATAATATAATAATATTATAATAATAATAATAATAATAAATAATAATAATAATAATAAATAATATAATAATAATAATAATAATAACCAATAATAATATAATAATTCTTCTTCTTCTTTCTTCTTCTTCTTCTTCTTCTTCTTCTCTTCTTCTTCTTATTTATTTATTATTATAATAATATGATCAACTTTGCATAGCTTGACGACTTAGCACCTCGTCAGTGGTGAACATCAAATACTCTTTGTAGGAGGAATTGACCAAGGTCAAGGTAGAAAAAGAGTCACCTCGATGTACTGCCCCTTTAAGCAAGAGAATAGGCTCTGAAAAATCATGTGCTACGATTTTTTTTCACCTTCCTTGTGCGCGAAGTTTATTCCATATGATAAGCCCTTTTGCAGCTACAATTTTAATTCGTTCAGGGTCCGTCCATTTCAATTTAATCCGCTTATTGAAACGATACTTATTACTAGAGGATTATGTAGCTCGTGAAATTTTAAACACTGTAGGTCAATGTGAAACTGTGTCTTTAAAAAAAGCCATTGTTATTATATTGCACTTACTGCAATACAAACTAATGAGCATTCGGCTGCGCGCAGCGCCAGATGGATGGTAATGCCTTCCGCACCCCCGTCCAATTCCCAAACTTTTTTTTGAATGTACAGGGCAATCGTATGACCTTTGACCTCTCAATCTACTGAAATGTCTATTTTATATGCCCCATAATAAATTACTCACCCAACACGCCATAATAACATCAATATCCGATAAAGCTGTTTCTCGTGAAGTTATCGCGGTAACGCGAGCCCAGAATCGACATATTTAGGCCCCCGTGACCTTTTGACCTATTTTTGAACCTTTGAAACTCCAAAATCTAATTCAGTTCATTGGTGGCTCATAATACACATACTTCATGCAGCAAAGTTTAACTGAAAATTCAATCGCGGCCGATCTCGGAGTTTCGCGGTAACAGCCAATCAGACATATTTTAAGCGCGTGACCTTTGACCTTGTGACCTTCTCAGCTCCAAATTATGCTTCATTGTTGCTCATAGTACATACATACTTGGTCATATTACAATTCCAAAATCCGGCCAGCGCACTCTCTCAAGTTATATATCCGGTAATGAGCAGACCCGAATCACAAGACCATATTTTAGGCCCGGTGACCTTTTGACCTTTGAACACCTAAAAAAATAAATCTAATCAGTTCATTGGTGGCTCATATAAACTCAATACTCATCATCACAACTCCACGTTAACATGAAAATTCCATCAAAACGACAGCCATTCGCTCAATTGTTATCCTACAAATCGCGGTAACCCCCCACGAGCCCAAAATCAGAATATATTTGCCCCGGTGACCGGGGAAATCTAGAGTGCTTTTGAACCCCTTTGACCTTTTCAGTCCAAATTAATCATTCATTGGTGCCCTCATAATACACATACTTCAACCCAAGTTAACATGACATAATCCGAACAAGGTGTTAGGGGGCGCGCGCTCTCAGCCCAAGTTATCATGAGATAAGCTCCGAATCAAGAACATAAAATTTAAGGCAACTCGATCCGGTTGACCTTTTGACTTAGACCTTGTGAGCATCCAAATCTCCTAATATCAGCCGGTTCCATTTGATAAAATCATAATAACATACTTCAAGGATATATCACTCAAAAAGTTAAACATGACAGATCCGACTAGCCCCACTTTCTCAAAGTTTAAAAATCGCGGTAGCACGACCCGAAATCAGACATATTAAGGCCCGTGACCTTGTGACGCTTTGACCTTTCAGCTCCCCAAAATCTAATCAAAAAAATTCATTGTGGGCTCATAAATACAGTAACTTCAACAACCGTTACATCTCAGACCAGACCGCTCTCCCAAAGTTAATCGCGGTAAAGTTGCCCAAAAAAGGAATCAGACATATTTTAAGGCCCGGTGAACCTTTTTTATAGACCGTTTTTGGAAAATATAATTAATTCAGCTCCAAAAATCTATCTATTCAGAGTTCATTGGTGGCTTTATAGATATACATACATTGGTTCCTAGTTCATTGTTGGGGAGGTTTCTCAAGTATACGCGAGTAAGAGAATCCTGGTA
>JZLH01S0130970.1:41176-51176 GCA_001188425.1 Eucidaris tribuloides
GGGGGGTGTTTTAACACCCCAAACACCCCCCCCCTGCGTACGCGTATGCATGTACAAACACAACAATGTAAAATTGATCAGACCTATAAATATCATCAATCACCGTTATAATAGACGAAGCAACTCACTTGTGGTGCCTTAAAAAAACTTAAATGCAATATATTTAGGAGCTGCATGATATCGGGGAAGGAAATGGTTAAGACTATGGTAAGATCTAAAAATATTCATGTCCATACCATGCATGTAACTGAAAATGTCAAAATAACAAATAGTTGTAGGCTATTTTTACCGCAAAAATATGTAGGATAATCTGTTCCCCCAAAAAAAATACTTTGAAGGATGAATTTACTTGGTTATGTCACGTCCAGTGGCGTATCTAGCGGGGGGCAAGGGGGGCACGTGCCCCGGGCGCCACTTTCAGGGGGGGGGGCAAAAAGGCAAAAGTTTGAAGAAAAACAAGGGAAAATGAAGAAAAGGGGAAGAAACTGGTAGAAAAGGGGAAGGAAAAAAAACATTAAAATATTAATTTCACGAATAACTCTTGAAGCTACCGGCCAAAAAAAGTTGGAAAGGGCGCGATTTCGACACTGGCCAAGGCGGAAGCTGCTGGAAGGGGCGCGATTTCAGTACTTGCCCCCCTGTTTCAATTGTTGGAAGGGGCGCAATTTTAGCACTTGCCCCGGGCGCTGCATTTCCTAGATACGCCACTGGTCACGTCATGTGCATAATACGTTTGATATATCAATCAACTAATTCGTCTGGTATATGCACTTCTAAATGGGATTATTTTATACACAGAGACAAAAATACACACACATACATAAACACGCAATCACAAATACACAGGTATACATATAGATAGGTGTGTGTATTAATAAACACAGTAATATTTACGTAGAAAAAAAAGAAATACTTGACAATGATAACTATAAACATTTGAATGTTATTATCATAATTAAGAATCAATTCCTGTGTCGACAATTTATGTCACATGAATGCATGTCCTGGATATTGTATTCTGGTGAATTGAAATTCAGAAATAGCAGCACAATTTTAAAATTTGTGATTACATTGTTGACCCACAATTTAACATTTCGATAATCCCAACCCCATAATACAAGATACATAACGTCAATGTGGCAGTTCTTGATTGTTTTAAATTTGTCTGTGTTTGTTTTCGTTTTATTTATTATTATTATTATCTTTTCTTCTCTCTATTTATTCTGTTTCCAATACATTGATTCTTGACTGTCTCCATATTTGGCAATTATCGAACTTTTTCGGATCTTGCTACTGTAAAAGTCTTCTTTTATGTAGGTTCCATCATATTTCTCATGATTTCGCTTGCCTATACGATATTGATTATAAAATTGATTAATTTGTAAGTTTTGTTAGTACTTGTATCGTCATTTATTCGTATTTTTTGTATCATTGTATGCGTGTTTTATATTGTTACAAATGTCATTTTTTTGAGAAATATGAAAAATGAATTGAATTGAATTGAATTGGTACCGCATCCTGACCACATCCCGACAGAGAAGACTTGGGTCCAAAATGCTTCATCCTCTTGCCCATATAAATCCTGACCAATCCAGTGGCGCATCTAGCGTTTTGCTAAGGAGGGGGTTTGACCCAGGGGCGTCGTTCCAATTTTCGGATGGGAGGGGGTAAAAGTGTAACAAATGTCAAAAATTTTCGGCGCTCTCCGAAAAATTGAAAATTGTGTATGTTTAAAGCCCAAGTTTAGTTTTGGGGATTTTTTGTTATTTGAAAGCTTTATGCCCCAAAGTCATAACCCTGAAATAATAGATTCTGAATGTCTTTAGTTTTTTTAATTAGTTAATGAAAAATCTCGGGGGGGGGGGGACCCCCGGAGATTTTCGACTATATTTTTACTATTTGTAACATTATAAGCATTCCAAGGTAAAAAAGGGGTGGTTAATATATTTTTTTGAGATACCTCATCTGAAAGAGCAGAGTAACTGCTCTTTCAGATGATATAACACATGACCTTAAAAGCCCTTTTAACCCATTGTGGATCATTAATATATAAATAATAAGTCGAAAAATCTCGGGGGTCCCCCCCCCCCGAATTTTCCATTAACTAATAAAAAAAACTAAAGCATATCACAATCTATTATTTTGCAGGGTTATGACTTTGGGACATATAGCTTTCAAATAACAAAAAATTCCCAAAACTAAACTTGGGCTTTAATTGTATTTTTAGGCTAAGTTTAGTGTTTTGTAGTGCTTTCCAATGCTTTTTAAAGAGGATGCCGTTTTTCTATGTACAGCACATTTTCACTCGGCAGCCCTACCCCCCCCCCTCCCACGGAGATCCGCTCTGAAATATAAGTGTACTTAGTGAGACTCTTCCTAAGAAAGTTGTAATACATGTACTTCGGAACATTTTCCTCTCGACAAGTCTCCATATTCGGTGTTATACTCTGGACATGCTCTGGGTGCAAAATAGATAATACTGTCATGGGAAATCAAATGGCTTTCCGATGATAGCAAATCATCGATCAAAATGATGGTGAAATGCATTGGCAACATTTCACCTCATATCCTCCGTCACATTTGGGTTTTACTGTACAGAGGCGTCGATCCTTGGGGGGGGGCAAACATATCGATTTGCCCCCCCCCCCAATAATTTTGACAACGTGAAAAATCACAATATGAAATACAAGGACATGTTTAAAAAACATTGGAAAGCACTATAAAACCATTAAACTTAGCATAAAATACCATCAAATATACGAAATTGCCAAATTTTCAGCGAGCTTCGCGCGCAGTATTTTGTATTGCAATTTGGCGAGCGGAGCGCGCCGAAATTTTTGACTTTTTTCACTTTTGCCCCCCAATCCGAAACACGGATCGACGCCCCTGTTACTGTACATGCCCTAATTGCATGATCATTACAAAAGAGACACAATTCAATAGAAAAAATACTGACTTCTTTAAATATACAAACTATCATGATATTTATATACTTACAAAGGGGGATACCATCGATCAAACATGGATTTCCAATTGTTTTCAGGAATTTATTTTGGAGAAATGTGTTGTTCTTGATTCTGGCAGTATTGCTCATTTATCTTGTTGATGTCTACTGTTACGTGTACGCAGATTATTTTTACCAAACAAATAGGACTGTCATGTATGCAGAGTTGAAGTGATGGAGCAATATACATCATGGGCCAAAGTATCCGACTAAAAGCTCAATAATAGTTTGGTAATTGGTGAAAATGAAATGTTTTGCTTTCGTGTTTTTCTTTTTTAGATGTGACTATGTCATCTATCACACGCTCCGAAAAGCTTTCATTTTTAAGAATTAAATGAAAAATAGAAAAAAGGGGTCTGGAGCCCCGATTGTTTTGCCTAATGAAAGGTACATATGAGTGTGATCAGTTCATGTCACGGACGGACACTTTAAAAAAATGACCATTACTGAAGGCCTAAGGAAAAAATGACAAGATATGGGGGGCTGCTGTATGATTTATTGTAGAGGCTATCAGTAGAGGTACTGTACAATGCTAAAACTTTCCTTAGGCTTTCAATAATGGTCATTTTTAAAAATGTCCGTCCGTGACATTAACTGATCACTCATATAGTGATATCTTCTCCCCGATGATTTAAAAATCACAATCTGTCACTATAAACATTTTTTTCAGTAGGTTTGATATTGTTTTCTGACATTTAGCATGACAACACCGTACTTTGAGAAAGATTGGTGAAAAAGTTGTTTGATCGACTAAACATGCCAAAACTATACCTGGGCTTTAATGCGCCAAAGCTATATATTTGGATTATGTACATGTAGATGAACGTCGATTGTATATCTAAAGAGACATTAAAAGCCCATCTTTTGGAGTAATTCATTCATCACAAGAGGAAAACAACTTCACTGTAAAAACTGTGTTAAAAGTAAATGACATGATTGGGGGTAGTCCTCAACTTGGGCTGAAACTACTCTAGAATCAAGTAAACTATGCAAGGATTCTCTTGTGAAAATCTTGTAGTCAAACGTTGACTCATTCTAAAATAAACAATGTCAATATCCCTTGTGGTATTGTGTGGCTCCCTATGGATCTTATTTTTATCTGGCCCAGATGAAATTAAAATACTAGTATGTTTATGCTTGATTCTCCTTAAGTAAACAAATTAGAGGCAAATCCTTCCAGCTGGGAGATCCATTCCAGCTAGTGTACAGTTGGTATATATTTCAACTGATTTGGTTCTCGAGGCATTGTCAAGTGTTCCCAATCATGTCACTAACCTTTAAGCAATTAAACGCCTTTCTAAACGCATTCTTGTTATCACTTTGAAAACATGTTTAGAGGCTGAACGTCATGTGTCAAATCACTAAACATCGGTGAACAATTTCTTAACATTAAATGCCAATAACCAAAACATACATTTTCTAAACACATATTTGCGATAACACCAGTGTTTAATTGCTAAACACGCTTTTTACAGTGTAGTTTTGGGACTACCAGAGGACTAACCCCCACTGTCTTAGGCAACCATGCATGTTGCCTATGGTTACTGAAACGGAGATAAACACCGCCCGAAATGGTTGCAAAGGGTCGGAAACTTTCCGGGAATTTTGGAAACTTTCCATAGAAATTTTCGGGAATTTTCAATGGGCTGGAATTTTGGAAATTTTCATTTTTATCAGATCAAATTGAAAATCATTTTATCTTTGAAAAAATGTAATTAGTACTCTGTTGTTCAGCACTTCCTCACATGAATAAAATAGTTTTTACCTCTCTTTTGGCTTGCCTGCAGTGCCTTTCATGACGATAAATCAACGCAATTAATGAGAGAACACGCACATTACACATTCGTGTGTGAGATGTATACATTGTAGTCTGATCTCACATTGTGTGCAGTGCATGTGAAATTTGTGCATGAAGTGAAAAATTCCACTGAAATGTCTTTTCCAATATGAGTGGACTTGTCCATCTTTTTGCTACTTACTTCACAAAATTTAAGTACTATCTCATCAAGCAGTCGTGTATCAGAAGTTTGACTAGTTGAGCTAATGTACATGTTGCAAACAAAGCCAAGTTATGAGTCAACTAATGCTTATGTTTTCATAACTTAACTAAACAAATATAAATCACTGTGTGACATTACATTGTTTCCTTTTTGTGTGTGTTTGAGTAAATGTTTTGAAGTCACATTTCTGATATTAGATGAATGGTCATTTTAATTTTTAAATTCAAATGCTAAATTCCCAGAAATTTACATGCAAAGTTTCCGAAAGTTGCCGAAAATTTCCAAATACTCCCATGGAAATTTTCCACACTGAAAATTCCCGGGAATTTTGCATCCCTACCGCCCGATATTCCACTATAGGAGCGGGATGGTTTTAACTTAACTTTTCAACTTAGAATACAGGCACATATTCATGTAAACCATACATGGTACCATAGTGTACAGATCGCAACAAGAAAACAAATGTTGTATTTCTCCACAAAATTCCGGTGCATTATGACATTATGTCCCCGTTTGAGCCATTAAAGTCAAAAGAGGACAGAATTCTATGATGCCCCGGCAGATACCTTTGATGGGACATACAGACAAACACATGCACTCATACACTCACAAACAACATTATGGAAATTGCAAGTAATGTACAAACGACCTCAATTTAACTAAACCACGAATATTTATAATTGTTAATACAAGTAAATTGTTCCAAGAAACTGTCCTTGTGACAGGAAGTTACCCAAACAACTTGCCCTTGGCTGCCGGATAGAAAAAAATCATACATGTAATGTTTTCAAAAGGACTTTTCATTAAGAAATGTTTTCAGGAGGTCACGAGAATGAGATCGTTTCCTCATTAATCGTAACACAATATGCATTTAAACAAAAAAATGTGAGTTTGTGTTTCGGCTGGCACAATCGCTGAGTAGTAGTAGTAGTAGTAGTAGTAGTAGTAGTAGTAGTAGTAGTAGTAGTAGTAGTAGTAGTAGTAGTAGTAGTAGTAGTAGTAGTAGTAGTAGTAGTAGTTATTTTCCGTTTTAAAAACACACATAAAATAATACAAAATTTAAAACGGCAGGATAAACCCAGTATCAGCGGTGTTAATACGACACCGCTATTCTTCCCTGGGGTACAGGAACATATACATAATTACAAAGTATAATAAGACAACATGGGAGGTACATATATTGGTAAATATTAGGCAACAAAAGAATTAAGAATTATGTAAACTAGACACAAAATATGAAAAACAAGTGATACACTTAATGCTTTAAAGGAAAAAAATACTGCCATTAATTGCGAGGGCGTAGTGGATGGGGCCTTGGGGCTTCCCTGTAATGAGATCCTTAATTCGAATGTTGTTGCGGTGTTTGTGTCTTTGGCCAGGGCGGATCCAGAAATTTCAGGGGGAGAGGGCCTGAGTGGCTGAAAATCGGTGAAAATCATCGTCAAAATGAAAACAAAACAGATCAAAAAATAGTGGGGCCGGCCCCTACCCCTACCCCCGGATCCGCCCCTTTTGTGTAAAACACGGTCTTCATCTGCAGAACTTGTCTCCACCCATGCAGGAATAATACTAAAGTGCCTGCTGGGAGGGTCTATGTTTTGGACTATGCACTTTTGGGTAGTTCAGCTAAGAAATCTCTTCAGGAAGTGGAAATCATGGTGGACTTTTTTGTGTAGGTCACGACTATCTCCCAAGTCACCAGGTAATTATACCCAAACGCATACATGGAGACTATGATCTCATCGATGTCATGCGTTCTTACACTGTCTTCTTCTTGTTATGCTTCTTGTTCTTCTCATCCTCTTCCTCCCTCTCATGCATCATTTCTTCTCTTTTTCTTCTTCTTCTTCTTTCTTCTTCTTTTCTTCTTCTTCTTCGTCGTCGTCCTCTTCTTTTCTTCTTCTTCGTCGGTCGTCTTCTTCTTCTTCGTCGTCGTCGTCGTCTTCTTCTTTTCTTCTTCTTCGTCTACTTCTTCTTCTTCTTCTTTCTTCTTCTTCTTCTTCTTCTTCTTTTCTTCTTCTTCTTTTTCTTCTTCTTCTTTTCTTCTTCTTCTTCTTCTTCTTCTTCTTCTTCTTCTTCTTCTTCTTCTTCTTCTTCTTCTTCTTCTTCTTCTTCTTCTTCTTCTTCTTTCTTCTTCTTCTTTTCTTCTTGTCGGAGATAAATTAAATTTCAATATGCATGCATTCTGTATAGACCGAGCATCTTGTAAGTTGTTCTAAGTCCCCAACTGGTTAAGAAGGGAAGGATTATGGGCTAGGTGCTTGAAGTGGCATCTGTGAATTTGCGATTCCATGACATTTGCTCTGGCGACAATTGCTCCGACGATTATTTCATGCACTACGTGACCTCAACCCTAACCCTAACCCAAACACTAACCCTAACCCTATACTCTGAACTACAAAGCCAATGGCAACCCTAATCGTAATTCTTTGTCTTCTGAAATATTGTCACCGGAGCAAATGTCGGGTCACCGTGGTTGTATTTCCATCATCATCATCATCATCATCATCATCATCATCATCATCATCATCATCATCATCATCATCATCATGTATTATGAATCACTCAGATGTTGTAGTTCTGTGTACTGATCGAGAGACAGGTAACTGGTTAGGATGGAGCTTACAGCTTCACCCTTTCGTTGACTGCTACGCTAATATCCTTTGTTCACAAACTTGAAAATATTGTAACACCATCTTTCTTTCCCCTCAAACACACACACGCACAAGAACAAGAACAAGAACAAGAACAACAAGAACAAGAACAACAACAACAACAACAACAACAACAGCAACAACAACAATGATGTCCTTAGTATATTCAGACGAACATCTACTGTGATTATAGGTAGCTTGATAAGGTTTTCAGTCACCTGAAAAGTAGTTACCTACCCGCATTGTTTTTAGTCTTTCGTATTACCACTTATAAAGGGTTCGCCACGTACTCTGTGCGAAATGTACTATTGTTTTTTGGAGGTCGTAAGCAAGTTACAGGATGCTCGATAAATCAAATTCCAACACAGAACGGACGAGAAAACTCTATTCTCCCGTGGTTGGCAGTTATCACTGCTCTTGATGATACATTATCTAATTAACATCCATTTCTTAAAACATGGCTCTGTATGTGAGTATGACACATCATACATGCAATGTCCAAAATGACAGAGTCTAGAACGGATCCGCGATAAAAGAGGAGGTAACAGTGCAATGGCTTTACTAAAAGATTGAATTCTTGATTTACACACTGAAAATGAGCTCATTCAGTGAGATTGTGATGGCACATCTGCTATCTTAGGAAGACAACAAAAAAAAGACGAGAATTTGCGAGCTTATACAAGGAGTTCAATTTAGATCTGAAGACATGATTTAGATCGCTTATAAAAACAAGAATCAAAAGTGGAGGGATATGGCGGAGAACAGATTTAAAATTGTATTAAAAAATAAATGCTTGGATGAATTTACCGCACCCTCAATTGAATTACAAGAACTATTGGTGGAATACAGAATGATCAGAGAAGTTAGGTAACCATTTCGTCACATTTCGTTCACTCCTAACTGGTTAATTTTTCGCACCTTGGTTGGGAGGGGGTACACAATAATCTTGTTCATTTCTCCTTCGGGCCATCATCGTAATGAATAACTATATGAGAAATCTACGACAGGGGAGGGGCGAAAATGTCAACCCCCCTAATTATCCTCCGAAAACCCCATGATTTTCTTATTTTTGAAAATTTCAATGGGCACCCGCGCTTGGCCCTCTGTGGCGCCACCCCTGTACCATAGATATGACTCGTGAGAACGCACTTCTAAAATTCATATTCCTCATCTGTCATTAGCTGAACGATATTTTTATTTTGAGAATCCATCCAGCACTTGATGAAAAGCTTGTACCATGGTGAAAATGTGTTTGTCATCGACAGTTGACGAGCAAAAACAAAAGTTTTTAATAAGCTAACTAGCAAAAAATATTATCTTGACAAGGGGGTATACAAAATGTCCCATCCCCACAAGGCCATTAACATCGTGTCATTTATTCAAGTGAAATCATTCAGTCATTCAGAAAAATCAATATCAATAGGTAAAATCCCCTTCAAATCCACACACTTGCTGTCAATGAATTTTACGTTGAATCGCGCCAGTAATGACATCATCATTACTACTACAACTCCAACCACAATGATTGTATTTTTCACTTCAACGAATAATCGGAGGTCCGTCCAGTCAGTGACCGATTGAAGTGTTTCCTGAATTTTCCACTCTATTGCAGCCTGTCATATCAGTAGTTTGTGTTATCATCTGTTTTAAACCAAACATTTTGATATGTTCGAATACAGGGGCGGCTCCGGGACTTCTTTAAAAAGGGGGGAGTCACAAAGCCCCACCGCCGCCGTGTGGTTTATGGTAATGCAGGCGTCACCGGCTGTCCCGAAGTTGGACACACGATCAAAGAAATTTTCAAATTCCGCTCTGATCGTATAAACGTCGGGCTATTCGTGAGAGCATCTAAAGCCATCGTGTGGCATTCTGTAGGCATCCTACTAGCTTCGGATGTTGATTCTCTTTGTTGGTCCCTTTCAGGCCATCTTCGCACGAAATTGAAAATTCCATATTCATCTGGTTATCTTGTGTCAATTTCGGGACGGTGTGACGGTAAAATGTGACTAGAGAAAAATAGAAAAATAGTTATCAAGTCAGGTGGAAGACCTGGGAGGCACCAACTGTAGCAGTGTAGTATGCTCTACTCTCTTTAGCCATCTTTTAACGCCAAGACGGGAAGAAGGGGGGGGGGGATCAGTTACCATCCCTGTATCCGCTAATGCGAGTGTACTTTTTTCCCGAAACAGCTGCTTTCACGAGACCGGAAGTGTCGAAGGCGAGAAATAGGTCAAACACCTGATTTGAGTGACCAATATCTCTAGTGGTGGACTTGCCTGTTCCTCTTCCGCGGTTTTCGGCCAAAATGTCGTGCGTGTAATAACTTCATATAAATATAGTCC
>JZLH01S0130993.1:13820-24974 GCA_001188425.1 Eucidaris tribuloides
ATGACGACGACGACGATAATGATAATGACGATGACGACAACGAAGATGACGATTATGATAATGATGATAATGACGATAATAATGATAATGATCATCATCACCGTCATCATCCTCCTCCTCCTCCTCACCATCATCATTATCATCATCATCATCATCATCATCATCATCATCATTCATCGTTATCATGATCAAGTATCTATGGCCAATGACTTGAAAATAATCTTCAACCAATCAATAGTTTCAATTAGGTTTCACAAAGTATAATCTATTGTCACCCTAGTCATCCCAAACTAACAAAAATCCTACAGAAAAGTGTTAATAATGACAAAAATTATGATTTCCATTTAACGAACGACATATAACAATATCTATATTACATGTGGCAAAGATATAGCAAAACGGTGGGGGACCCCAGACATTTATTATCTTTTTTCTTTTTAGCAGAGGCTTGAGAGTCAATGATAACCATGATGTCAAGTTGGTTTGATATAAGCAGAACAACGAGAGAAACATATTTATGGAAGTTTGGAGAACTAAGAAATAACAGAGTTTTGAAGTTTCAAAGTTTTAATTTTTTGACGTCACATGCGAGCTGCTCCTGTTATGTCATGTTATATAAATTCCATAAAAGTGCCGTTTTCTGACAAATTTGAAAATGATTTTATCTTTGCATTTAAAATATTATCAGAAACATTATCTCATAAAGCGTTGCGTCAGTGCAAGAACGCCCTTAGACGCCTTTCCCCGTTGAACCCATCAGTGCAGAAAGGCCCCTATGGAACACGCGCGTCAGTGCAGAAAGGCCCTTACATTAACATGTGCGCGTGTATACTAATGGCATTACTGCGGTAATGCGCGTGTTCCGTTAGGGCCTTTCTGCGCTGACGCGCACGTTCCTTACGGGCCTTTCTATCCTGAAGGGTTTATGAATAAAGGGCGTCTAAGGGCATTCTTGCGCTGACACGACGAAATTAAGCTTCTATAAAAAAAAACCCATTCAATTATTATGAACCATTAAAAAATGGCAACGTATGACAGGTATATTACATGACATATGGGGACCTGCTCGCATGTGACGTCACAAATTTAAAAGTTTGAAACTTCAGAACTCTGTTATTCTTTGGTGGATTTTCGTCAAACTTTCATTAACACGTTTCTCTTATTATTCTGCTTATATTAAAACTAACTTGGAGTCAGGGTGAACCTTGCCCTTAACAAGATGATTGGGGGGGGGGGGGTTAGACTTACCTGTATTTGCTCCGGTCACGATCACCGTCTTTTCAGGGGAAAGCTCCACATTAGGGCACGTTAAACGGGGACACATGTTAACTAATTCCTTTAAGACTTAATCCTACAAACAAAATTGCATATTGACGGAAAAGAAAATATAAATTACATGTAAATCATAATTCTTATCGCAGACACATTGTTTGATACAGTTGACCGGGCCTGTTAAATGTATATAGCGCACTATTTAAGACACAAATAACATACCAGACACAGAAACATACGGACACACACAAAAATGCACGCGCACACACATAGACCTATACAACGAGTGAGATGTGATTCACTTTTCATCATTCTGAGAAAAATAAGGTTTTCTAATTTACCCATATTGCAATGTTTCTGCGTAAAACCAACTTGATACTAAAAAGTACCCCACAATTCGAATGTAAAACCACACTTAAAAAAAATCTGTGGGTTTTCAAATTTTAAAAATGTTTGCTTTTATTCTTGAATATTTTGGATATACCCCCTTTTGGAAATGAACTAAATGGATGTACCCCATTTTGAAAGTAAAAGTCAGTTTAAGTTGTCATTTTAACAACTTTTAGCTTGAATTTCACCTTCTCATTTGTGTTATGCTATAGAGCTGTTAAAATTATATGGATTTTGACTGAAAAATGAAATTAGATAAAAAGTGGATGTACCCCCTTTTGGAAACAAACTCTAGTTTATTTCCAAAAGGGGGTAGATCCACACCATTCTAAGAAAAACGAATTTATCAAATTAATCCACATTGCAAAGTTTCTTAGTAAAACCAACTTAGCCAAACTAAGAACCCCACAATGCAAATGTGAAACCACACTTACAAAAAATATGTGACTTGTTATTTATCTCATTTGAATTTTTGGAAATAAACTGAAATGGATCTACCCACTTTTGGAAATAAAGTAATTTTTATTGCCCATTTTTTACCACTTTTTGGTGGGAATTTCAACTTTCCGTTTGTGTTATCTCGTAGAGCTCCTAAAATTGTATAGATTCATGTAAAAAAAGTCACATTCGATGAAAAATGGATCTACCCCCTTTTGGAAATAAGCTCTTCATATAAACAAATAAAAAATAATACATTCATAAATAAATAAATAAATAAATAAATAAATAAATAAATAAATAAATAAATAAATAAATAAATAAATAAATAAATGAATAGAAAAAATATAAAATCAAATAAATGAATAAATAAATAAATAAATAAATAAATAAATTAATACATAAATAAATATATGTGGATAGATAGACAGATAGATAGATAGACAGATAGATAGATAGATAGATAGATAGATAGATAGATAGATAGATAGATAGATAGATAGACAGACAAACAAGTAAATGGCGAGATAAAAAATTAATTAATATAATGTTTTTTCTATATTTGATGTTCTCGTTAGTCAAAAAACCCTACTCCATTGCGATTAATGAATGAAAGGTTTGCAGAGAATTAAAGATGTAGAAAAATTCGCTTTTCATCTCTGTATTATGAAAGTAATGATAGATAAGATCAAATGCTTTTTTTTTCTGGGTCATTAAAAATATATATCAGATCAAGTTTTGTTTTTTTATTTATCATGAATTTGATAATACAAAGATGAACATCAAATTTGTGCCATTGCGATTAATTATCATTTCGGAATATAGAATAGACAAATAACGTATAATCTTTATGGTAATATGTATGTCAGCGTTCAATTACAATAACAGTCCCAGTATAATACGTACCTTAGCAATTTGTATAGAAACTTTTTGTACCCAGACTGCGAAACTTAAAATAAAACACAAGTCTTCTGTGAGTTACCCTGCTTTGACTAATCCTTGTAAGCATATTGGTATTGCCAGTTTTACGCGAGTTGCAGTGTAGTACTCAGATGTTTGCATCGTTATTGATTTAACGACCGTCACGTGAGAAAAATGCTAACGTTGAAAATCATTTACAATCTTACAGGCCATAGTGATAATAATCAAATATAAACAGTGTACCGTACTGTACCATACTTGGCTATAGTGGCAATATGTGATGGCTTTTGGAAGATGGTATAATTATTTGCAATATTCATTGCGTGTACGTAAATTATAATACGTATTACAAAGCGCAAATTGTTATTGCGCTACAATACTCATAACATAAAAAAACATGTGAATTCAGATGATTATTAATACTGTCATCCTCCTCCTCTCTATCACCATCATCGTCGTCATCATCATCAGTATCATCACCATCATCGTCGTCGTCATTATTATCATCATCATCACTATCAATATTGTTATTATTATTATTATTATTATTATTATTATTATTATTATTATTATTATTATTATTATTATTATTATTATTATTATTATTATTATTATTATTATTATTAATATTATTATTATTATTATCATAAATATTATCACATTCACCAACGAGATTTCCTTTTATATTTCCCCGTTTCGATTTGCGCTACTACTCCCCCGCTCTACATAGTTCCTCGTTCGTATTCTAGGAAGTAAGTAGTCGGTAATAATAACGAGGACTATGTGTTCTACTCACATCAAAAGTAAATGCAAATGGTGTGCCAGATCCTCGAAAGCGATATTCAAACTTTCATTTTTAAAACAATAATGATCCCTTTTCATTTTAGTGTAAATTATCATCATTGTAAAAAAAGAAACAGAATCAACAATTGGGTAAAAACAACAGTTTTATGAGTATGGATTTCAATTTCCATAAATCGTTTTCTCACTGAGCTCACTCGTGTTAATATAGTATAACATTGAAATACATAAACAAGAATCAAGGCCATTTTGTTATCCTTTTCTTTTTACACACGCGCACCCCTCAGATAAAAAAAAAATCCTTGCCTGCCTATCTAACGAAATATCCATACGTGATACAAAAATGTGTGACTTTTAGACTGTACTTGTACAGTCTTGTAAGTGTAAGTTCCTTCTCCCTAAAAAGCCCAAGCTATTTTTGGCTCTCCGTGGCCCACGGGAGGGGGGGGGGTACATTGTGCCCCCTTCTGTAAAATCTTTATTTTTTGACCAATCACTTTCAAATTTGGCACACATGCAAAGCAACGCAAACTCTACAAATTGCGATAATCAAAATTTCTCAGGGTCACCACGTGGGGCGCTATCAACCATAATATGAAAAAATACACAGTTGGATATTTCTAAGTTTTTGTGCTTAATATCCCATGAAAACATTCACAAGTGATTAATTTGTCAATAATTATAGAAGATTACAAATTCTAGGACAGAAAATAAGTATTTTGAGTAAACTTTGGCTGTTTTTGGTTCATATTTTGTGTTACCATACATGCAGTGATAATGTAGTGTGAGTTACTATGCACTGTTGGTTGTACCAAAGAGTTAAGATAACATGGATAAATGCACTTTTTATCATTCTGGTACACTTTTTTGATAGAATTACACTTCTATACATCAAATATTGAAAAATGTAATCATAAAAAAAAATGAAAATTACGAGAAATAACAAGAAAAAATGAATTTTCAACATTTTTATTGTGCTGGTGCCATTTTTCCTTTAAAAATAAAGAAAAACAAAAGAAATTTATTAAATATGATCTCAAATAGATGAAACATAAGTTTCCTCTCATACATGAGCCAAAAGATGTGAAAAACAATTGCCATTTACTTTTCTGTGCAGTGACAAATCAATGAAACATCAAAAATAACTCACACATGACCTTCAAAATGTGGTTGCCATGGCAACACAATTGCACGGGTGACCCTAAACCATACACCTAAATATTTGCCATAAAATATTAGGAGAATTCACCAAGTTTGATCAAATTTCGTCAAAAATTGTAGAAGTGAAGTGAAAAAGTAGTGGGGGGGGGGCGGACATTGTGCCCCCGGGCCTTTTTGCGGTTAAGTTACCTGTAAAAATTCATACAAAGGCTAGCATGTTTGTCTTACAATCCTACATTGCTATAAATTGCAGTGACTCCTTCATTTCCTCTTTCATTTAGTACAAACTAAACCGAAACATTCTGAACATGTGTTACGTATACACACACAGACACAGACACACACACAGACACAAACACACACACACAGACACATGCACACACACACACTCACACACTCACACAAACACACAAACACAGACACATGCACACACACACACTCACACACTCACACAAACACACAAACACACACCCAAACACACACACACAAACACAGAAACAAACACACAAACACAAACACAAACAGACACACACACACGAACACACAAACACACACAAAACACACACACAAACCCACCAATACACACAAACACACAAACACACAGACACACAGACGCACGCACACACACACACACACACACCGACGCGTGTGCATGAATACGTTTGCCCACGCATATATATACACATATAAAATACATACATCTAAATGCACGACTAAATACTACTTATTACTTGAAACCACTTAACTAAATACTTACTAAAATATACACTACGCATGCAAATACTGCAGAACAATAATTGACACGTAAACCACATTCACTAAGGGGCGCACTGTTTATTATTGCAAAATGCCTCACACTCAAAGACATTCTAAATTCAGTTTTACCATTTGTTACCACTAGGCACAAGGTGAAGGAAATCCCCCCTCCCCACAAAAAAGAAATACATCATCGTGAGTATTTATCTATGTAAAACAATTTTAGCAACCACAATGGATTGTTTTAAAGTTGCATTTCTTTAAAGTAGACTTTTCTTGTAATCATATTGCGTGATAAAATGTTGATCAGAATGATATAAATCGTGTTTTTTTTTTACATCATTCAATCGGGAGTTTCTATTGTCAAATAAGTAAGTAGATAATAAGATTACTCCGTTATGTAAAGTGTGGGTTATCACTCTTTTCACAAATTCCTTTAAATGCTAAATCAAATCTTTCAGTGACAAAATGTGTATGCACAGAACAAGTTTATTACAAAGTGCAAAATATGGGTTTCATTTCTCCAAAATATTTACGTAATACCCAAATAGGCCCTACAATAGTTTTATCTTTGAAATTAAAGATCACGTTTAACATACAAATACGGAGGCATAGAACAAGCATATTCAGAAACTACAAAACATAGTTTGAAGTTTACAACATTCTTGCTAAAACATTAAAGTTTAAGTTATAGATTTTTTTAAATGGAAAAAAAAGTCTCCAAACAATAATGCGCTAATTGAACAATAATGCGCTAATTGATCCAAGCAAACAAACAAGCACACACCTTTAATACCAGTTAATATCACTCACCAGTATGTGATAAAACGCTCGTAAAATGTATTGAAAATGATTTACTACAACATTAACATACCCTTTTCTGTAACCTGTCGAACTTGCACAGAGCGTTTTTAAAAACATGACATTTCCAAACAAACAATCCCAAGTAGGTTACGTGTGTGGAAAGGATTGTTGCTACGCCAGATCTTGAAATAATCTAAGGTGTTACAATCAAGAAAGAGTGTTTCCATAATTTTGTCTTACACTGGTTCACCTTGTTTTGTTTTGTTTTTTTTTTTGGCAAAACACCGTGCTGACTAAGTTGATCATTATAATTTGATGAAAATGCATTGTTCTTGTTAGCTTCAAACCCATTATTTTGTTGTATGTCGCAAACCTGCCTTTAAATAGTCGCATGTGCTAACTTGTTTGCTACGGGAACATGATGAGCCCAGTGTAAACCGAAGGAATTTTCAGAATCTCAAAGGCAACTGGTTAAACAACATTCCATCAGGATAAATGTGGTCATACATTCCATTAGTTTGTCAATGTGATTTTGTAGAACATTTTGGTTTGTGATCCGTTCTCGTTTGTATTCATCATTCGTCCATTGACCCTTTTGTTTTACATTCAAGATTGCCTATAATGGTTGTCTTTGTCTCTCCATGTCTCCCCTTTTTACGATAAGTCTCATTTGTAGTTAATTATTTCTTTTAACACTACATCAATCATAAATGCAAATTGAAATACTTTCAGACTAGTTAATAATTAAATATAGTACAGTGCAGTGTATTTTACCCCACCTTGCAAAGATATAAAATCAAACTGTACTTATAATCTTACAATTAACAATGATATGTAATAATTATCCCGTTACACAATCCATGCGCCACCAACGCCAATACCGCGCGAGTCATATTTTTCCACTCCAGCGTCGATAACCGATGTTTCCAAGGGTAGCATAAACGCGATATATTGTTTGCATATCATGTGTATGCATTAAGTGATAACTTGCAAAACTCAATTATAAGTGCACCTAACCATGTACACCATTAATTGTCTACGTATCTATGTTGACGACTCATCTCTCAGAAACCAACGCAACTGTTATATTTGAACCGACCGAGGGCGCATGGACTGAGAAATGCTAGTACGCCTATTGATTTTAAAACGATTTCTAATAATAGACCTTTTGCCTCGATAGTTTATAAAAAACTTCTGTATATACGGTAGTGCTATCACTAATATAATACAATTATAATCATAGTTATAATGATGACGATGATGATGATGATGATGATCTTCTTCTTCTTGCGTATGAGGCAATCTGCTAAACTACATCACTAAGTTGCCGGATCCAGTTCATGGTGGCAAAGCTTGGGTTGGTGAGGTCAATGGTAGGGCCCCCAGGTGGACCAAGCATGGAGCCTTAGGACATGATGTGTTCCGACGTCTGTTGAAGAGCACCACACAGGCATGCTGGTGAAGGTCGGAGGCCCCAGTTGTACATGCTGGCGTTGAAACGGCCGACTCCGGTACGCAGTCGGTTCAGAGTAACCCACTCTTTGCGTGAAAGACCGGCTCCTGGTGGGGTTTTCGTTCCAGGGAGGACCCTCAGCTGGGCAGGTTTCGCCGTCTCTTGCCAATCATGTTTCCATTGCTCCATAAGGTTGAAGTCGGAGTCTAGGAGTGAGGCTGCTTGGCGGCTGAAAGGCCGACGAGATCGTAGACGTTGGCGGCCAAGGTTTTGAGCTGTTAAGGTGCGGGATGCAGGAGGTGAGAAGTGTCTTGGAGTACTTCTTGACGAGGGTTGACATGTGGTGTTGCTGCGAAGAGCAGGAGGAGCAATTCCAGAGGAGGACAGGGAGGTACTTCACTGGGGTTGGTTCGTAGCATCCAGTACTACTTCATGCGTGTCATTCGAGGGTAGCATCCAGTTTTTTTAGCGATGGGTATGATGATGATGAAACAGTGATTATGAAAAAATATACACAACATACTACTACCACTACCACTACTTCTCCTATTAATATCACTACTATTCTCATTGAACACATGATAATGCATGTATGATACACCTACACACACACACACACACACACACACACACACACACACACACACATACACACACATACATACATACATACATACATACATACATACATACTCGCATACATACACTCAGCAAAAAAAAGTAAACACTTTTTCAAGTTCACATTTGTAATATATAAATTTAATGAAAACCAATGAATTATATATCAAATTAAAGGCAATTTAGTTTTCTTTTAGCTTGTGGGGGTAATTTGATGATAAATTTTATGCATGAGTGATCACATGCGTTTTTATCCCCCAAAGTGCAAAAGTAAAAATTGCAAAAATGGACCAAAACTGATATTTAAATGGCACAACACAGTCAATAGAAACAAAAGATCAGACTTAGAGAAGGGCTTTATCTTTGAATAAAAGACAGAACATGTTAAAACTGCAACACAGAGTCGTTTTGTCTTTTTACCAACAAAGAGAGAGCAAGAGAGAGAGAGAGAGAGAAAGAAGCTTTTCTAAAGAAGTCTAAGAAGTTTCAATTGGATTTAGAGTATAGACACAAAGTACATGTCAGACATTCAAACATTTTCTAAAGTTGAAGGCTGTAGAGAAGCTTCTATCTCTCACTCTCTTTCTCTCTCTCTCTCTCCCTTGGTAAAAAGACAAAACGACTCTGTCTTGCAGTTTTAACAAATTCTGTCTTTTATTTAAAGATAAAGCCATTGTCTAAGTCTGATCCTTTGTTTCCATTGACTGTGTTGTGCCATTTAAATATCAGTGAATCATGGTCCATTGTTGCAATTTTTACTATTGCACTTTGGGGGATAGAAACGGATGTGATCACTCATGCATAACAATTATCATCAAATTACCTCCACAGACTGAAAGTGAAACACATTGCCTTTAATTTGCTATATAATTCATTGGTCTTAAATAAAGTCATATGTGAACTTGAAAAAGTATTTACTTTCCTTTTTTGCTGAGTTTACATACATACATGCATACATACATTTATGTTGCGCAGATTCTATAATATATTCAAAAACGCTTTACTTTTATTAATGATATGTATATATAACCAAATTATTTGTGATTGCACAATAAGTTTCAAATATGTATTCCACTCATCTATCACAATTTCTGTTATGTTACTGGAGTTTTGAATAATGTAATTTTGATATTTTTTCCTAAGATATTTCAACTTACTGTGGTACATGCGAACCGTAGGAAAAACATGTTTTAAGCGCTTCAAATAAAAATGTCTTTATACATGTTCTTATTCAAATAAATTGCAGCGTGTTACATTTCTAGAATAATCATTACCTTACTACTGGACGTTCGAGAGCTTCGCTCTTTTTTTTGGGGGGGAACCATATTACTTGTTCCTGGAAAGAGCTTTTATACATTAACAACCACCTCCCCACCACAAAAAAATGAATAAATAATAAAAAAATAAAAATCGTTAAACTTCCGTGCTGAGATATGTTTAGAGGGAACCGTACAGTACGTTGTCGACCATCTTGCACCCATGGGTGTCCATGTTAGCCGAAGTCGTGACTTGACCTAGGTTCAAGTTAATAACTTCGTAGGCTGGATCGACGGTTGGTGTGGTGAAAATTAACACGTTCTCTGATCCCACGACGATTTGGTTGTCATAGGTTGGGTTTACGTGCAGAGTAGAGGGAGCATCCCCTGGCTGGGTGACACCCAAGGCATCTGGGACGGAAGTTAGTCCCTCCTGCTGTGGTGATGATTCGTCACTTGTTCTGTTAGAAACAGTCATGTAGACATGAGTGAAAAGGAACAAGAAAGGCACGAATTATACATTTTTGTAGTTTCCTTAATGCACCCTTCCCTCAGTTGATATGATTTCTGTACCCAGAATAGGCACGTTCCTATTTCTAAGAATATAAGAAAATATTTCAGTGTGCTTTCACAGCCAGCGCATTTATTTGGCTTTTGGAATGGAGCCACGGTGACGAGTTAAGGGTTTTTTTTATCTCTTACGGCGATGTAAACAATTACCATATTCATATTCAAGAAATAAACACTATTTTGCGAACTACTCAATTACAACAACATGGTCAGCCTCCAGGCTGACGAACATGGCGCACTGTGTTGAGAATCTGTCGGATGATTATAGAATAGCAATAGGATTGGTATTGCTATAGGATTGGTCAAGAGTTGATCACGTGATATAGCGTAGTTTTCCCTATTAGTTTACTCAAGAAGAAAAGATCGTTGCATTCGATGGTGTTAGTTCTTTTGTGTTTCACCGATCTCTTCAGTCCAGACAGTCCCAACGCGTTATCGATATGTTTGAGTACGTACAAAATAAAAGTTGGTTACACTCGGACCAATCATTACCTAACAGTCGCTCGGTGAACACGGCGGCGCAACGGCAAGCGTCAGTCTTCTTCTTCTTCTTCTCCTCCTCCTCCTCCTCCTTCTTCTTCTTCTTCCTTTTCTTCCCCTCCTTCTTTTTCACCTTCTTCTTTCTTCTCATCGTCGTCATCATCATCATCATCACCATCATCATTATCGTCATAATCATCATCATCATCATCATCATCATCATCATCATCATCA
>JZLH01S0130993.1:27541-45666 GCA_001188425.1 Eucidaris tribuloides
AGAGAGAGATAATTACCAAGTTTGAATCAATTTCGTCAAAATTGTGAAGTGAAGTGAAAATGTAGTGGGGGGGGGTGGGCCATTGTGCCCCGGGCTTTTTGTGCGGTTAAGTTGCCTGTAAAATTCATAGCAAAGCAGCTATTGTCTTACAATCCTACTTGCTATAATTCGTGCAGTGACTAACTTCATTTCTCTTTCATTGAGTAAAACTGAAACGAAACATTCTGAACATTGTTACGTATATCACACACGACACGACGTACCACAAACAAATCACACACACGACATGCACACACAATCACTCACACATCACACACCAACAAAAACAAACACACACCAAACATCACACCAACACAGAAACAACACACACGAACAAACGCACACACACACGGAACCACAAACCACACAAAAACACACACACACTCCAATAACCAAACACAACAGGGCGCAAAGACGCACGCAACACAACACAGCACACACAGAACAACACACAACACACCCACCCAACCACAAGAGGTGGTGCATGATATCGTATTGCCCACAGCATAATATACACATATAAAATCATACATTTAATGCACGACTAATACTATTATACTTGAACCACTTACTAAATTATTAAAATATACATAAGCATGCAAATACTGCAGAACAATAATTGACCGTAACACACTCCTAAGGGGCGCCTGTTTATTATTGCAAAATGCTACAGCTCAAAGACTTCTAAATTCGTTTAACCATTGTTACCACTACGAAGAAGTGAATGGAAATCCCCCACAAAAAAGAATATACTCATGTGAGTATTTCTCTATGTATAACATCTTTAGCAACCACAATGGATTGTTTAAAGTTGCATTTCTTTAAAGTAGCCTTTTCTTGTAATTCATATTGGGTGATAAAATGGTTGATCAGAATGAATTATAATCGTTTTTTTTTTTAATCATTCAAATGGGTTTATATGTCAAATAAGTAGTAGATAATAAGATTACTCGTTATGTAAGTGGGTTACTTCATCTTTTCCAATTTCTTTTAAATCAAATCAACTTTCAGTGAGAAATGTGTATGCACAGCAGAACAAGTTTATTACAAAGTGAAAAAGTGGGTTTCATTTGCTCCAACAATTATTTACGTATAAGCAAATGGCCCTACAATAGTTTTTATCTTTGAAATTAAAGATCACGTTTAAATACCAATACTGAGGCATAGAACAAGCATATCCCAGAAACTACAAAACCTAGTTTGACAGTTTTACAAATTCTTGCTAAAACATTAAAGTTTAAAGTATAGATTTTTTAATGGAAAAAGTCTCCAAACAATAATGCCTAATTGAACAATAATGCGCTATTGATCCCAGAACAACAACACACACCTTTATGAGTTAATGATCACCACACAGTATGTGATAAGCTAGTAAAATGATTTGAAAATGATTTCTACAATTATACCCTTCCTGTAACTGTCGAACTTTGCACAGAGCGTTGTTTAAAAACATGACATTGTCAAAAAACAATCAAGTAGGTTAGCGTGTGTGGAAAGGATTTGTTGCTAGCTACAGATCTTGAAATAATCTAAGGTGTTACAAGAAGAGTGTTTCATAATTTGTCTATACAGTGGTTCACGTTGTTTTTTTTTTTTTTTTTTTTTTTTTTTTGGCAACCGTGCTGACTAAGTTGATCATTATAATTGATTAAAATGCATTGTTATTGTTAGCTTCAAGCCATTATCTGTTGTATGTCGCAACCTGCCTTTAGAATAGTCGCATGTGCTAATTGTTGCTAGGGAACATGATGAGCCAGTGTAACCGAAGGAATTTTCAGAATCTAAAGGCAACTGGTTAAACAAACATTCATCAGGTAAATGTGGTCATACTTCATTAGTTTGTCATGTGATATTTGTAGAAATTTTGGTTTTTTTGTGACCGTTCTCGTTTGTATTCATCATTGTCCATTGACTCGCTTTGTTTTACATTCAAGATTGATTATAATGGTTGTCTTTGTCTCTCATGTCTCCCTTTTTACGATAAGTCTCATTTGTAGTTAATTATTTTTTTTAAACACTACATCCAACTCATAATGCAACTTGAAATATCTTTCAGACTAGTTTAATCATTAAATATACGTAGAGTGCAGTGTATTTTACCCCACCTTGCCAGATAAGACAATTAAAGCATGTCTTATCTCTCATTAACACATGATAATGTAATAATTATCCCGTTTAGCATCAATCCATGCGCATCCGAACGCCAATACGGCGAGTCATATTTTTCCACTCCAGGTCGATAAACCGATGTTCAAGGTTAGCATAAACGCGATATATTGTTTTGCATATCAGTGTATGCTTTAAGTGAACTTGCAAACCATTTACAGTCACCTAACCATGTACTTCATTTTGTGTCTACGTATGTATGTTGAGCCTCATCTCTCAGAAACCAAGCAACTGTTATATTGTGACCGACCGAGGGCGCATGACTGAAAATGCTAGTACGCCTATTGATTTAAAACGATTTCTAAATAATAGACTTTTGCCTCGATAGTTTATAAAAACTTCTGTATATACGGTAGTGCTATCACTTAATATAAATACAAGTTATATCATAGTTTAATGATGAGATGATGATGATGATGATGATTTCTTCTTCATCTTGGCGTATGAGCAATCTGCTAACTACATCATAAGTTGCCGATCCAGTCAATGGTGGCAAAAGTTGGTTGGTGAGTCAAATGGTAGGGCCGGTGATCAAGCATGGAGCCTTAGGACATGATGTTTCGAAGCTGTTGAAGCAACACAGGATGCTGGTGAGGTCGGAGCCAGTTTGTACTGCTGGCTGTTTTGAACGCGACTCGCGGTACGCAGTCGTTCAGAGTAACCACTCTTTGCCGTGAAAGACCGGCTCTGGTGGGGTTTTCGTTCCAGGGAGGCCCTCAGCTGGGCAGGTTTCGTCGTCTCTTCAATTCTTTTCGCATTTGCTCCATAAGGTGTGAAGTGGAGTCTAGGAGTGCGGCTGCTTGGGGCTGAAAGCGCGAGATGTAGACGTTGGCTGGCAAGGTTTTGAGGATGTTAAGGTGCGGGCATGCCGGAGGTGAGCAAGTGCTTGGAGTACTTCTTGAGAGGGTTGACATGTGGGTTGCTGGAAGGCAGGAGCGAGCAATTCTCAGAGAGGACAGGGAGGTACTTCACTGGGGTTGGTCGTAGCATCCAGTACTACCTCATCGTGTCTATTCAGGGTAGCATCCAGTTTTTTTTTAGCATGGGTATGTGATGATGAAACAGTGTTATGGAAAATTCACCGAACATACTACCACTACCCTACTTCTCCTATTAATATCACTATATTCTTTATTGACACATGCATAATGCATGTATGTACACTCATCACCACACACAACACACAACGACACACACACCCACCACACACACACACTACACACACACACACACATACACACTAATACTATACATAATATAATAATACTCGC
The DNA here is from genome assembly GCA_001188425.1 of Eucidaris tribuloides. NCBI lineage: Eukaryota > Metazoa > Echinodermata > Echinoidea > Cidaroida > Cidaridae > Eucidaris > Eucidaris tribuloides. The sequence continues at coordinate 31,018 of JZLH01S0130993.1, forward strand.
ATACATATCCTCGCAAAAAAGCACAATTTTCAAGTTCACATTTGTATATATAATTTAATGAACCAATGATTAATATATAAATTAAAGGCAATTTAGTTTTTCTTAGGTTAGTGGGGTCATTTGATGATAAATTTTATGCATGAGTGATACATGCGTTTTTATCCCCAAAGTGAAAAGAAAAATTTAGCCAATGGAACAAAACGATATTTAATGGCACACACAGTCAATTAGAAAAAAAGATCAGACTAGAGAAGGGCTTTTATCTGAATAAAAGACAGACCAAATGTTAACTGCAACACAGAGTCGTTTGTCTTTTTACCAACAAAAGAGAGAGCAGAGAGAGAGAGAGAAAGAAGCTTTTTCTAAAGAGTCTAAGAATGTTTCAATTGAATTTAGTGTATACACACAAGGTGGTTACATGTCAGACATTCAATAATTTTCTAAAGTTGAAGGCATGTAGAACCTTCTATTCCTCACTCTTTTCTCTCTCTCTCTCTCCCTTGGTAAAAGACAAAAGACTCTGGTTGCGTTTTACAATTGTCTTTTTTAAAGATAAAGCCAATTGTCTAAGTCTGATCCTTTTGTTTCATTGATGTGTTGTGCATTTAAATATCAGTATCAGTCCATTTTTGCAATTTTACTATTGCACTTTGGGGGATAGAACGGATGTGATCCACTCATTCATAACAATTTATCATAAATTATCCACGACTAGAAGGAACTCACATTGTTTCTTTGCTATAATAATTGAGTGGTTTTAATGAAAGCTCATATGTGAATTGAAAAAGTATTTACTTTCCTTTTGCTGAGTTTATACATACATGGCTACATACATTTATGTTGGCAGATTCTATAATATTCAAAAACGCTTTAACTTTTTTAATGCATTGTATAAAACGAGAATTATTTGTGTGCCAGCAATACGTTTCAATATGTATTCCACTCATGATATCACAATTTCGTTATGTTATGGAGTTTTTGTATAATGTATTTTGATATTTGTCTAAGATATTCAATTACTGTGGTAATGCGAACCGTAGGAAAAACATGTTTTAATGCGTTCAATAAAATGTCTTATACATGTTTCTTATTCAAATAAATTGCAGCGTGTTATCATTTACTAGAATAATATTACCCTTACTACTGGACGTTTCGATGAAAAAGCTTCGGCGTTCTTTTTTTTTTTTTTGGGGGGGGGGAACCATATTACTGTTACCTGGAGAAGTGCTTTTATACATTAACACACCTCCCACCACACAAAATGAATAAATAATAAAAATAAACATGTTAAACTTCGTGCTGAGATATGTTTTAGAGGAACGCGTACAGTACGTTGTGGCCATCTTGCACCTGGGTTCATGTAGCCGAAGTCGTGACTTGACCTAGGTTCAAGTTAATAATTCGTAGGCTGGATACGGAGGTTGTGTGGTGAAATTAACACGTTCTCCGCTGACACGGAATTTGGTTTGTATAGGTTGGGTTAGTGCAGAGTAGAGGAGCATCCTGGCGGGTGACACCCAGAGATCTGGACGAGGAGTTAGTCCTCTGCTCGTGGTGATGATTTCGTCACTTTTAGTAGAAACGTCATGTTAGACATGAGTCGAAAAGGAACAGAAAGGCACGACATTAGACATTGTTGTAGTTTCCTTAATGACCCTTCCTCAGTTGATATGATTTTGTACCAGAAATGGCCACGTTCCTATTTCTAAGATTAAGAAATATTCAGTGTGTCTTTCACAGCCAGCGCATTTATTTGGTTTTGGAATGGCACGGTGACGGTTAGGGGTGTTTTTTTATCTCTAGGCGATGTTAAACCACTTTTATATTCATATTCAGAAATAAACACTATTTTGCGAAACTATCAATAACAACAACAGTCAGCTCAGCTGGACGTAACATGGGACTGTGGTTGAGAATCTGGTCGGATGATTATAGAATGCAATAGCGATTGGATTGGCTAGATGGATTGCGTCAAGAGTTGATCAGTATATAGCGTAGTTTTCCCTATTTAGTTTACTCAAGAAAAAGATGTGCATTCGATGGTTTGTTTTCTTTGTGTTTCCATCCTTCAGTCCAGACAGTCCACGGTATGATTGTTGAATACGTACCAAAAATAAGTTGGTTAACTCGACAATCATTACCTAACGGTCGCTCGGTGAACACGGACTCGGCGCGCACGGCAAGCGTCAGTTTCTTCTTCTTCTTCTCCTTCCTCTCCTCCTCCTTCTTCTTTTCTTCTTTTCTTCCCTCCTTTTTTTCACTCTTCTTCTTTTTTCATCGTCGTCATCATCATCATCATCAACCATCATCATTATCGTTATCATTATCTCATCATCATCATCATCATCATCATATCTCATATTATTTCGCATTCATCATCATATCATTATTTCACCACCATTATCATCGGCGTCGCGTCATTATAGTCTCATTTTTGATCCTTCGAATGAAGAACCTCTGTAACCGCTGAAAAGGCCAAGACAAGAAACGCAGCCATAGTAATAAGGCGGTAGATACCTGAATAAATCAAAGGTAATTTAGTAACAACAAATGAATACTAAGGAACTTTCTGAAAGGCCAGGCCCTAACACACAACAATATTATATATAATATATATATATATATATATATATATTAATATATATATATATTATTATTATATTATATTTGAAAGATTAGGATATGAATTTACTTCTGATGCTCTGTCAGTTTCATGCTTTATTTGCAATCGTCAGGCCACTGATACCGAGATTGGTGGTACACAATTATTATAAAGCATAGATATATGGAAACTAAGTGCGTCTGGACGATCAAAACTACTATCGTCAGATTCGAGCACTTCTACAGGGATTCCGGACCCTCTAGGTATAATTCATATTAATATAGGGCTGTATATATAATATATATATGATATAAGATAAATGTACTTTTGGTTTATATCTATTTTATATATATATATATATATATAGATATGAGATAGTAGATAGTACCTTATATAGATCTTTTACCTTATATAAACCTTATTAACTCAAACGATGCGCTGTTGAGTGTAAACGTGTTGTCGTTGGTGCTCCGTCAAACATATAGTTATCACAGCAGAGCGTCTTTAAAGGAAACCGAACCCCAGAGGTCAACTTTGTCTCTTGATAAAGATAATTATACATATTGCTCGATAAGATTATCAATTACCCTAAAAGCTAACTCAGAAAGCAGAAAAAAGCAATGATATGATGTTTTCTTGGCCCCCTCTGTATATCGCCATATTTCTGAATCCCGATCAAATGCGTGACGTATGTCACGAAGTAGGAGATTTTCGATTGTCATTGGTCAATGTCTCTTGTCACATGTGTGTTATAAAAATACAATTGAATCTCTATTTTCTCCCTTTTTAGGGAAAGAATGTAATCAATGAAAATATACCTCGATGTAATATATATTTTTGTATTTAAAAATGAATGCGAATCATAATTTTCTTGCTTAAAATCAACCTTACTTATAGAATTATTGAATAAGCCGGACACAAAGTCGCTTTCGACGAAGTGCTCGCTACATAAAATGTACAGCTCAGTCTAATGATTGGCTAAAAATCAGAGAATGTACGGGATTTGACCAATCAGAAAATTCGAAACGGCCCGCACAGATTTTGAGGACAACAACATCGTCGGCCATCGCGTGCATCGCTGCGTAGATGCACGTCTGCAGTACGGCCAAGTCGACGAAACTGGCGTCTTTTTCAGCAAGTTCGTGGACAAAAATTTGGCAGTGTTATAAAAGATGGAAAATCTAACTGGCGACTATGCCGAATAGGCAGCAGAAATGTGGTTATCTGTAGAGTTTGATGTTAACACAACACTATAGTGAACGGAAATCTCCACCGAGAGACGATACGGGCTCCTGTCTCGCCGTGTAACTTGCCCGGGGTAACATGTAGGTTTTTACGTCGAATTTCTCCACTTTGATTGCAGCGATCCATTTCTTGCATTCCTCTGGCCTCTTCAGAGGATCTGGAATAACATGGAAGCTTATTCCAGGCTTCTTACATCCAGTATTTTGTTTCAGTTATATCTGAAAGCTTGGCAATAAACCATATTTGCACCCGATTAAAACAAAACAACACTGTGGCATATATGCAAGTACAGCGCGCGTTTGCAGCGCAGCTCGCATCGATCGCTGGCTAGGTTCTTCGCATACTACGTCATAACTCAGCAGGGGGTCCGCCTCAGGATTTACAAAATGTCCGCATCCAACGGGAGCAGACGACGTTAGGATTTGATACATTACTGCTTCGAAAAAGCTGTCTACAGAGTGATCTAGAAGGGCTAATTTGGTCATCAATGCATCAAATTAAAGAGAACTTTGCGGCGAGCAAACTGACTTAGCAAATATGGTTGGGGTTCGGTTTCCTTTAAGCAGAAATGACGGAGGAAATCGCCACCTACGGAGCAGTGGCAAAGCCAAGCCCGTTGATCCCCGACAGCCGATTGAAACCACGATACTGCCTCAGCCGCTGAAATCCTGAGCGATGAATGTGACTCGCAAGATGCAAAGTTAACTTCTGCCATCCAGTCGGTGATTGAAAATCTCCTGGCCAATACGAACTTGTGTCTAGCTTTTGAACTGAATCAAAAGTCAGCTGTTTTTATGAAGTCCACAAATCTCTCTGCGAAGAAGTAAGAAAATCAATGGAACTCGACATCGCAGATCGAGACGACAAAATTGCTTCGCTTGAAAAGGAAATCAGGGATCTGAAATGTGAAATGGACGATTCGAACAATACACAAGGAGGAATCGTGTGACATTTTCAGGTATGGAGAAAATTGAAGGAGAAACACGGATGTTATCGTCAGGGACATTTGTGCGAAGGAGTTCGACGTCGAACTCGGAGACGGGGACATCGATCGAAGTCATCGTTTGGGTCCTGCTATGTCTAATGGAGAACCGAGCGAACTAGGTCTGCGAAAGAGGAGGCATCGGAACATTATCGCCAAGTTTACAAACTATCGAATTCGTGAAAATGTGTACGGCGCCAAAGGGAAACTTCGGAATTTTTCTTCAGATAGTCACGTTTTCATCAACGAGAATCTGACAAAGGACAGAGCGAGTCTATTTTGGAAGATAAAGAAAGCGAACACGAATATAGATCACCGTATCTGGACACAAGATGGCGTGATTGTCGTGAAAACCCCGAAAGGCAGACGCTTCAAGGTAACCCGGAAGCGAGATCTTGTAAAACTGTCAGATTTGAACTTTTACTTGAACTTTTCCATTTTAACTAAAAGCGTAGATGAACTCAGAACTGAGAAGAAACATTGGAATGGTATCAATTCCTTTCATGAATTGATTTGTTTGATTGTCATTGTTGTTGTTTTCTAACAACATATTTCAATTTACAGTATCTGTAATTTATCTTGAGTATTTGTACTTTTCTTCAATCTTTTAACGCATTTAGTATATACGTGTTTCGTGTTTTTTTCGTTACATCGATCTATGCCGGTCAAGTTTCCATGTACATGTTTTAAAAAAATGGTAAAGTATAATAAAAAAGCGTTGCTTTGCACAGTTTGTGACAGGTAGATTCACGTTGTATGTGCTGGTATAACTCAGGCTCAGTATGATAACAAAAACGAACGTTTTGAAAATTGGAGGTGTTCTATGTGTATTTTTGGAGAATTGCCATTTTTCGATGATTTCAAATCTCCTGAAACTACTGTGACAAGTTTAGACAAAACTACAGAACCTTTAAATGATTTTACGTTGGCTGAAAATGATAGTATTCACTTTAACAGTAAAAACAATAATGATTTATCAGTTGTGCATCTTATTATACGAAGTGTAAGAAAAAAGAGAGAGGAAGTAGATAATGATTAAAAGAAAAAATCAGTCGATTTGTTTACACTTTCCGAAACATAGATAGATGATTCCATTTATTCGAGTAGATGTTTCAGGCTATACTCTTGAAAGGAGAGATAGAGATCAACATGGCGGTAAGTAGCCTGTTATATAAGCGAAAATAAAGACGTAAAAATCTCGGAAATAATGACATAGAAATATTGTGGTTGGAAGTGAAAGTAAAAAATCAAACACCATTTATCGTTGGTACGATTTATCGAAAACCAGATTCCACTTGTTCAAATTTTTCAATAGTTTGGAATCTAATTTACAGCAGGTTTTCTCTTATTCTAACAATATTGTTATCCTTGGAGATTTAAATTTTAACATGCTTTCAAAAAAGTCAAACAAGGTCAACGAATTGTGCTCAATATTTTACTTAACTCAAGTTATTCAGGAGCCAACCAGGATAACACCCTATAGCTCCACCTTAATCGATGTTATTTGTGTGTCAGATTCAATGGTTGAGATAACAAAGAAATCTGGAACAGAATCTGTTGGATCTAGTGACCACTCCCTTGTCTATAAAATTCTGATGTATAATCTGCAAAAATCCCAGCCTGAAATTTTCTCATTCAGGTCGTTTAGACACTTTGTTGAAGAAGATTTTCTTAAAAACCTTTCAAGCGTCCAATGGACATGATGGAGTAGTCTTATCACTGAGAGTGACGATGTAGAGACTAGCTTGACCAAGTTTAAAGAAATCGTTTCTTCTTTGTCTCGTAAACCTGCTCCCTTTGTCTCCGATCGTAAAAAGCTACGTGGTGCCCCATCGATCACAAGTGAATATCTCGCAATAGCCAGAGACCGTGATTACCATAAGAAAAAGTATACTTAAATGAAGAGAAAATCGACTGAGAAAGTTCAAACGTGTCAAACAGATGCAAGTCTTCTAAACGAAGTCTGGGAAATATACAAATATCTCAGAATTAAAGCGAACAGTCTGAATAAGATATTTAAGAAGGAATATTTTTATTCTAAATTGCAGCGATGTGGCAACAACATGCAGAAATCGTGGAAAGTGTTGACAGATTTACTTCCAAAGAAAAAGGCTCCAACCAACATGACCAATTCGAATATTAAAATAGGCACTGATATGATTTCAGATAAATCGGAGATCGCTAAAGCATTCAATGAAATGTTTGTCAATGTATGAAATTATGTTTTTTGATCCGGAAACAAGAATTTTAACTCCCTGAACACGTTGTTCCAAGCTATTTCAACTTTTAAAATTGAAGAAATCAAGACGGAATTTATTAAGAAGGAATTGCAAGAAAATAAATGGTAATAAAGCCGGTTGGTTAGATGACTTACATCCAAGGCTATTGAAATCCGCAGCTCCATGCGTTGTGGAACCACTCACACATATTTTTAAACAAATCTTTAAATTCAGGATTTTTCTCGAGCAACTTCAAAAAGTCTAAGATTGTTCCTGTACCAAAAAGTGGGCAACTTTGGTCCAATACCATTGTTATCTTGTGTGTCAAAGATTCTTGAAATGGCGGTGCGCATGCAGCTTTACGAATACTTACAAAAATTTGAATGACTGTTACACGGGCAATCAGGCTTTCGCCCTAAGCAATCAACAGCCACATGTTTAGTTGAAAATCTTGATTCTGGCCTTATAACAGGAGCAATTTTGTTAGATTTACAAAAGGCTTTTAATATTATAGGCCTATTGCAAGAAATTCTCTTATCAAAATTTCCTTTTCATGGTATAAAAACTACCGAATTAGACTGGTTTTCCTCTTGCCTTTGTAAGAGACAGCCATGTGTTTCTTTCCAAGGTGCCCTGAGTGATTTTTAGAATGTTTCTTCTGGAGTGCCCCAAAGGTCCATTCTGGGGCCCTTACTTTTTTGTCTATCCATCAATGATATGTGTATTTTATAATTTCAAAATATAACCAAAATTGCCCTTTACGCCAACAACACGGCATTGTTTTGCAAAGGAAGTAATAGTTTAAGCAACCAAACGACCCTGCAAAAGGAATACGTTTTATTGCATCAATGGTTTAGAATTAATCAAATGGAAATTAATGCTACCAAAACAAAGGCCATGGCATTTGGCACCAAACGCAAAGTAAGAAATCGGATTCTCACGGGGAAGAGCACCTTGAGAATGCAACTCATACTAAGTATCTCGGTGTAACTCTTGACCAGAGTCTAAACTGGTCATTAGATATATCGAATACAATTAGCAAGATCAATCGAGCAATAGCGTGTATTAGTCATTTTTAACAGAAAAAATTCTTGCACAGCTGTATTACTCGTTTATCCTACCCCACATAGACTATTGATCGGTAGTCTGGGGAAAATGTAACAAAACGGACTTGATTAAGTTACAACGCACCCAGAACAGATATGCAAGACTAGTTCTTAATGCAGACAACACAACTTCCAAAGAAACTCTACTAAATGGCCTCGGATAGCAAAGCGTTGATAGTGAAATTAACTATCAGTATTGCATTTCTGTCTTTAAAATACTTAATGACTTAGCACCCTATTACTTGAATTATCTTGCTACAAACCGCCCTATCTATCATGTTCATTCCAAAACCTAATTCTGAATTTAAAAAGCGGTCATTTTCATTCGTAGTACCCAGTACCTACAACAAAGTACCAACCTATATTCGTACGGCAACTACACTCAATTTTTTTAAGACCCAAATTACACTCAATCAACTTGTCATCGTTAACATAATGCAGCAAATTCCTGGTTTATTCTTGTTATATTCGTATATACTGATAGAAACCAAACTTTTTATGTCGTGTTGCTGTTGATAACCCGGTTTCGTTACTAGTTTTGTTTTGTTTTGTTAAGTTTTCAGTTCAGCTTAGTTTAGTTTAGTTTAGTTTAGTTTAGTTTAGTTTTAGTTGAGTTAAGTTTGATTATATATTTGTTATGCTATTTTGTGAAATACTATCTTTATTATTTTTTTTACATTATAATTTCTCATTGGTATGCAATTTTTATGTTAACAGGGCTCTTTTCAAAAGCAGGCCTCTTGGCTCCAAAAGGATTACCCTGTTTTTTTCTTTAAATAAGACTGAATAAATAAATAAAAATAAATAGATAAATAAATAACCTCCATATTTTCACTGTTATTACTGTAAATTTGTTAATTTGTTTATTAAATTGAACGCGGAATGTGCGTTTTTGTGTGATCATGTGCATGTGCACAAGTCTGATTCTGCAATATACAACTCTCAATTACATCAAAACAGGTGAAAATCAAAACGTTTTCCCCTCGTTTATGAATGTTAGAGCAATATTAATATCCCTCTTATAATTTTTAGATTCGACAGAATATCATACCATTTTACAATCAATGCGCGACCAACGTCCATTATCGCCAGAGGCTTATATCCCCACTGTCAGATCGACATCGCGCTGCATGGTGGACGATTGGAAGTGATATTAGAGGAAAGGCGAGCAATGAAAGAAATATTTAACGTGGCACACTGTTCGTCCCTGCGTGCCTTGCGATATCTTGCAGTATGTTGACAAAATGAATGGAAACTCAATCACAAGTTCACCCAAGCATGTACACTTCTACACTGTAAAAAAATATTGGTAAACTATATGGGTAAATCAAAAATTGGGTTAAAAGTTGGGTAAACTTTTCCCAACTGTTTTGCTACATGCATTTACCCATCATGTGTAAAATGTTTTCGCCCAATTCGGGAAAACCACTGAGCGAAATGAAATTGGGAATAAATTAAGGTAAATTGGTGACACTGGTAAAAAGTTGGTAAAATCTCCAAACTGTTTTGCTTCATGCATTTACCCAACGTATACTAATCTATTTTTTCTTTACCCAATGCCAGGGGAAAACACGATTGAATCGATTCTCGCGTATTGTGTGTAATGAAAAGTAGTGTACGTGCGTGTATGTTTGGTGTGTGTTTGTGAGTGAATGTGTGTTTGCGTCTTTGTGTGTGTGAATGTGTGTGTGTGTGTGTGTGTGTGTGTGTGTGTGTGTGTGTGTGTGTGCGCGCGCGTGTGTGTGTCTGTGGTAGGTTTGGTAATTCAATTTATTTCCAATAATTGACAACTCGCAAATTTCAGAATAGCTAGGCGCATGCAACACTTAACGCTACAGGTTTAGGCATATACATGCCAAGCGAGGAAAATTAGCTTTTGCATATTCATATTTTAATTTGCATAATTGGTAACAATGACAGTTAAGCTTGATAAATGTCAGGGTAACTACTACTTTTCTTGCTTTGAATGTAGCTGGTATATATAGGAATCCAAATGTACCGTGTAGTAGGCAGGACTTACTCCCTGGATTAGGTTATGAGATTAGGATAAACTATGATTGATAGATTAAGTTAGAATTAGGATAGGACCTCACATTGCGAAACAATATCGTGGAAAGACAAATAATAACTAGATTCCGAAGCATTAATTGTCATTATTTATATACTTTTCTAAATTCTGGATTGGGTAAAGTTTAATCAATACTTGGTTGGATACATAATTACCCTCATGTTGGGTAAATTTTGGGTAAAAAGACAGATGGGTAAATTTTACTGGGTAAAACGAATGGGTTAATTTAAATTACCCAACAATAGGGCAAATTCTGGTTTGGGTAAAGTTTACCCAATAGTTGGTCGGACACATAATTAATCTCATGTTGGGTAAATTTTGGGTAAACTTTTACCCAATATTTTTTACAGTGTACGGGATTGGTCTACGTATCGATATTCACTACTCATATCCCAGAAAGCAACACGCGAAATTGACTGTCACATTAAAACCTAATGTGGGCGCATGGAATGGGAAATTTGAGAATTGAATTATTTTGCTCGTGTAATAGCGCTTAATATGAAAACACGTATTATTGTCCAACTTACGTGAATTGGTGTTAATCCCGCCTGTTACTTCATCTGCAAGTCCAGTTCCTGTATAAATACGAAAACATTGAAGATAGCTAGACGAGCGCGTCTGTGTTCTTACCAATATACGAGCGCAAGGAGTTATACATTTACACAATCCCACAAAAATGAGTCGTTACCATTCATCCGAGGAGCTCCTCAAAAAGAAACTGTTGTAATTACCTAAAAAAGTGCATGTAATTAGATGTAAGATAATCAAGGAATCCACTGAATTGTACACATATTAACCATATTAACCATTACTTTCAGGAGCTTTCCTTAAGATGTATGGTCTCCTCGTGAGTGCAAAGTCCTAACTTCTCGAAATGGATTGACATTGGATTGACCAGAGCACACACTCAAAACCCCAAGAACATCAATGATGTGGAGCTCAAACGGCATTCAGCAATAAAATTCACGCAATCAAAATTGGTTAACGAATGGAGGAAAATATGCTTTTTCTGATTTTCGAATAAATTTCGCAGAAATTAGCATGAATACTTTTTTCCGAAAAAAAATCAATATTACGTGTAGAAATTCAGTCTACGTAATGCAAGTAAAAAAAAAATCTAAATTGGTCAAGAAATGAAGAAGCAAGAACATTTTTTGTGACTATCAAATAAATTTTGATAAATCAGCAACACTATTCCATTAGAGTTAATCGTTGGATCACAGGTGTGTACCATGAAAACATTCAACTGGTTTTAGTTGGAATTATGCCTGAGTGGAAAACTGATAAAATCCACAAGATTCCAATGCTGTTGTTGGTGTGGGGGGGGTGGGGTGGGGGGGTGGGACTTTGTTGACACATATAAACAAATGTATAATGTGAATAGAAATGGACATCCTTTGAAGCCAAAGTCAAGTACTTACCATCATCGCAGTATGTCCCGTTGTATCCTGGAGGACATTGACACCTGTAGCTCCCATTAGTGTTGGCGCATATCGAACCATTTGAACACCGGTGTGTACCTTCATTGCATTCATCCATATCTATATAGTAGATTTTGAAGAAATTGCGAAAACAAAACAAACAAAATAAGGTTGAAATGAAAACAATATCAGGAAAGGAAGAATAATTTGTAAAAGCAGCAGATAATGGGAGAAAGACACCAATTTACTCCAGTGTTTCATGGTATTGACTTTGTTGAAAATATGCAATTATAAGCGAAATGGAAATGAGAGTCGTTCGAAGCCAAATAATTTTCTTACCATCGTCACAGTACACCCCAGTGTATTCCGGAGGACATCGACACGTGTAGTTGCCATCAGTGTTTAGGCAGGTAGAACCGTTCACGCACTGGTGAGCGCCAAGATCACATTCATTCACATCTAATTGATTTTGATGTTCACAAAAATGCAACAAGGAAAATAAATCAGTTGAAATCTATTGAAAAAAATATTATTGATTTAATCAATATCTCTAACTAAAATGAGATAATATCATTTGGAAGGTTGTATGTTCGAAAGTTGATTATGCGTGTTAACCAATACTTCCAAAAATGGAACTATGTTTTTCATAATCACCTTGCAGTATTTAAAGGTAAATGACATGATAGGGGGTAGTCCTCAACTTGGGCTGAAACTACTCTAGAATCAAATAAACTTTGCAAGGATTCTCCTGTGAAAATTTTGTAGTCAAATGTTGACTCATTCTAAAATAACTTATGTCAATATCCCTTGTGGTATTGTGTGGCTCCCTATGGATCTTATTTTTATCCGGCCCAGATAAAGATATCTTATTATACCGCAAATTTATCATGTCATTTAATCTGATTAAATTAAATTTATACTTGCCAGCTTCACAATGTGTTCCGGTATATCCCTCAGGACATGATTGACACCAATATCCACCAAGTTTGTTCACACACGTTGAAGCACTCTTACACCGGTGTATGCCTTGATTACATTCGTTTACATCTTGGTCAAACAGAGAATGGAAAAAAAAAGTTGATATAAACGGGGTGAATTAAATCCAATACAAGACTTAAGCGATATTCTATAATAAAAAGAACGTGGTTTATACACAGACATACATAATTTCTGTTATTCAGTGATAATAAGTATGGAACTAAAAGAGAATTCATTTTGGATTATTATTTACGCTACGATGTAAATCAGACGTTTTACATTAACCCGTTGAACACGATTTAATTTCAATACAACACGCATTCTCCATACAACCCAGCCCGAGATATTTCGTTTAGTCACCAGCGGGTTAATCAATAAGACATGATCATCTTAATCTGATTTGTATTTAAAGGTCCCTCGCGCCCCCTATTTTGGCCCATACTATTGGGTCGCCAAACGGCTCTATAATGGACTAAATTCTCACTAGCATCAATTACATCAATTACAGAGGTAATTATAGTCTGTAATACGGGTATTAATTTTCCATACCTTTGTATACCGAATATGCGTTGCCGCTCGTGTATATTCCTCCACACGTGGTACTCTGCTTGCCAGGACACTTTATGTGACAGAAATGATCCAGTTCACGCCTAAAACCCTGAGGTATCGAGTTATAACAAAAGCAGTCCTGGCCCAAGAGGAAGGCCAGTTCTTTGTTTTGACTCCAGCAGTATTGGAGACAAAGGTCAATACGTCATATTCTGGTCATGAAGAACATACTCATTTTTGTCCATCACGCTGCCAATAGCATCCATGTACCAGTGTCACTGGATACATTTGAAAAAATGATAATGTAGCCATTACTTGATATCTGGGGTGTATAGATAAAGATTTTAAATAATCAATTGGTTGTAACCAAAGTGTATAAATGCCAATGACTCTGTGTTATTTCCAGGTTAAAGATGAACTGTGTTCACTTTGAAACATGTGCCGTTCATGTGGTAAAGGAAATGGGTGGTTTACTGCAAGTTATGGAATAAATTGTTTATTTAAACATTGGAAATAGATAAGATAACCCCCTAGCGAGGGGTAGCGATCGTATGGACAATTATCTCTCCCCCAGACATTTACCCCCTGGACAATTACCCCCAGCCTCCCCAATTACCCCTGGACAATTACCCGCAGACAATTACCCGCAGGCAATTACCCCCAGACTATTACCCCCAGACTATTACCCACAGATAATTACCCCCTGGACAAATACCCTTGGACAATTACCCCTGGACAATTACCCCTGGGCAATTACCCCCTGAACAATTACCTGCAGACAATTACCCCAGACAATTACCCCTAGACATTTGTGAGCCGCTCCGACGGTAGGAGGCAAAAGTCGCAAAAATCATTTTCTGTTTTTTGCTTGATTCAAAATCTCCATATTCTTAGCTTTAAAATGATATATAACACTTGAAATATACGCAAAAGGAAAGGGGCGAAAAACGCAACCGAAAGTTCAATTTGTAGACAGCGCGCCAAGGAAGTTCACGGAGAAATTAGCGTTTAAAGTTTCACCATCAATTCAAACTCAGTTGGGGGCGGATGCGCCCTTGAATTAGTGATATAATTCCTAAAAAGTCCTTAGCAACCGGGGCTTCACCAGTATCAAAAAAGTTGAAAATTGGCGTGGTGACAGACTGTACTCTTGTCCAGTTGTATGCGAAATGTCAAGTTCATTTATTAATGTTTACAGTGGAAAGTTTAATGATGAATGTGACGATGTAAAACGGAACTACATGTACCGCTAATTTGCAGCCATTTGGCGCAAATGTGTCGCTACAATCATAGCAATCTTTAATTTAATCAATCTTGATATAATTCATTATGGAAAAAAGGTGTTTTCATTGTTTTTGATATTGATGATGTCCTAAAATTTTAAAAGAATAACAAACACAAACACCGTATGTAAATTTAACGCTACAACCCAGTTCTTGCTGTATGTCACTGTATAGCCATTTGCTGCGGCAATTATAC
>JZLH01S0130993.1:47053-59312 GCA_001188425.1 Eucidaris tribuloides
ACTGCTAAATCCAATACAAGACTTAAGCGATATTCTATAATAAAAAGAACGTGGTTTATACACAGACATACATAATTTCTGTTATTCAGTGATAATAAGTATGGAACTAAAAGAGAATTCGTTTTGGATTATTATTTACGCTACGATGTAAATCAGACGTTTTACATTAACCCGTTGAACACGATTTAATTTCAATACAACACACATTCTCCATACAACCCAGCCCGAGATATTTCGTTTAGTCACCAACGGGTTAATCAATAAGACATGATCATCTTAATCTGATTTGTATTTAAAGGTCCCTCGCGTCCCCTATTTTGGCCCATACTATTGGGTCGCCAAACGGCTCTATAATGGACTAAATTCTCACTAGCATCAATTACATCCATATCTGACTCGATGAATTCTTTGCATCTCAACTTTCACCTCCCTAAGTGCTGCAGATTCATCGCTCTCCTTCCAATGCATCAATCATCACTTCCCTTCACATTAGTCTGGTACAGAGGTAATTATAGTCTGTAATACGGGTATTAATTTTCCATACCTTTGTATACCGAATATGCGTTGCCGCTCGTGTATATTCCTCCACACGTGGTACTCTGCTTGCCAGGACACTTTATGTGACAGAAATGATCCAGTTCACGCCTAAAACCCTGAGGTATCGAGTTATAACAGAAGCAGTCCTGGCCCAAGAGGAAGGCCAGTTCTTTGTTTTGACTCCAGCAGTATTGGAGACAAAGGTCAATCGTCATATTCTGGTCATGAAGAACATACTCATTTTTGCCATCACGCTGCCAATAGCATCCCATGTAACCAGGTGTCACTGGATACATTTTAAAAATGTTAATGTAGCCATTACTTGATATCTGGGGTGTATAAATTAAGATTTTAAAATTTAATTGGTTGTAACCAAAGTGTATAAATGCCAATGACTCTGTGTTATTTCCAGGTTAAAGATGAACTGTGTTCACTTTGAAACATGTGCCGTTCATGTGGTAAAGGAAATGGGTGGTTTACTGCAAGTTATGGAATAAATTGTTTATTTAAACATTGGAAATAGATAAGATAACCCCCTAGCGAGGGGTAGCAATCGTATGGACAATTATCTCTCCCCCAGACATTTACCCCCTGGACAATTACCCCCAGCCTCCCCAATTACCCCTGGACAATTACCCGCAGACAATTACCCGCAGGCAATTACCCCCAGACAATTACCCCCAGACTATTACCCACAGATAATTACCCCCTGGACAAATACCCTTGCACAATTACCCCTGGACAATTACCCCTGGGCAATTACCCCCTGAACAATTACCTGCAGACAATTACCCCAGACAATTACCCCTAGACATTTACCCCCAGGACAATTACCTCCTGGACAATTACCCCCGGACAATTACCCCTGGGCAATTACCCCTGCACGATTCCCCCCTGGACAATTACCCCAGGCAATTACCCCCAGACAACTACCCCCTGGACAATTACCCCCAGACAATAACCCCCAGACAATTAACCGCACACAATTACGGGCAGACAAATACCCCCAGACTATTACCCACAGATAATTACCCCTAGACATGCAGTTATCCTTGGACATTTACCCCTGGACAATAACCCCTGGACAATAACCACCCGGACAATTACCCCTGGACAATTAACCCTGGGCAATTACCCCCAGACAATTACCCGCAAGACAATTACCACCAGGACAATTACCTTCTGGACAATTATCCCCAGAATATTACCCCCAGTACAATTACCCCTGGACAATTACCCCCTAAACAACTACCCATGGACAATTACCCCTGGGCAATTCCCCCCCCCCCGGACAATAACCCCTGGACAATTACCATCTGGACAACTATCTTCCGGATGATTGCCATCCGGACAATAACTCCTAATGACAATTGTCATTCTAACAAGAAATTGTAAGTGTCTGATCAGCAGACATACTTATTCTAAGAAATATGAGTCAGAAATGGGTAAGCATAAGTTATGAGAGTGATAGTAATATCACCCCAGCCAAAGAGCCATTTTTTATAGGTCCCATGAAATATGTTTATTATGATAATTTTGTGCTGAATGATATATGCATATATTATACATGTTAACAGAAGATAATCATACTTTTCTGTTTTTTTCTTTAACTCAAAGCAGTTATATCAAAAGAGTTGAAATTTTAACTTAGTTTTTGAGCATTTACTTATGGTCAGGGATTAGGATGGGGTTAAGGTTTGGGTTGGGGTTTGGGTTGCGACTGGGGATAGGTTACGATATAATAATCGAAGAAATTGTCGCAACGTCCAACACAACACATTAGTGTAAACCAACACTGGCATTACACTTCCACCCAAAGGTTAGTGACATGATTGGGAACACTTGAAAATGCCTCAAGAACCAAATGAGTTGAAATATATACCAACTGCACACCAGCTGGAGTAGATCTCCCAGCTGGAAGGATTTGTCTCTTATTTGTTTACTTAAGGAGAATCAAGCATGAATTTATTAGCATTTAATTTTATCGGGGCACGATAAAAATAAGACCCATAGAGAGCCACACAGCAGGTTTGCCTGCCACGAAAAATATTGACATTAGTTATTTCAGAATGAGTCAACGTTAGACTACAAGATTTTCATAGGAGAATCTTTGCAGGGTTTACTTGATTCTAGAGTAGTTTGTGACAAAATTGGCCTAAAGAGGGCTTCGTCCAGTATATTTTTGGTGGGTGCACTCTACAAGTGTGTGTAGGCCCATACTGTACCGTATGTAGTACATGTAATGTGTATAGTGAATGCAGGGTGTATGGAAGTGTATGTGCACTAGACCATGACCCCCTGCCGTGCAGAGCTTGGGCAGGGGTCATTTATAAGGGGACGCAAACAATGGGATTTGGTCAGTTGTGTCAGTTGCGGGGTCAGTTCTCAGAAGTTGCACTTGTTAGTTGGCAGCCAGTCTGGCCAATGTTTAGTTTTTAGATTAGCCAACTCGCTCACCCTGTAGATGTAGTTACGTGCATGTATCTCTGAAGTCAGCTGTATTATTGTCAAGTTCGAATAATCATCATCTATTGCTGTTGTTCTACCAGAATAACTTCGGACACAGATTTAACGGTATGTAACTGTTTGCCATTCTCATTATTCGTGACAGTTATATTCTGTATGCTGCTGCGTTGTATGAGTCCATGAGAGAGATGAGAGAGCTATGATGTATGACATGCCAGCCATATATTTTGGCGAAGAACCCAACCGCAGGGTAAACTTTTAAGATAAGACGCCTAAACCGTTACAAATGGTGGCACAGCGGTGGGATATATGGCATGTTAATATCATATAGCTCAGTATTTTGAAACATTTTCTAGAGCTCAAAATTGAAGCAAAATAGCTCAGAGTTGATGCTTATTAGAAAATGTTGGTGTATGTTCATGCAGTGAACAGATTGAGTGCTTAATTTAATATGTTGTTATGCATTTAGTTTTGTGTAAAGAAGTGCTCATAAGTGAAAATTGTAGAAATTACTCATGAGTAAATGAAACTTGTGAGTATGAGTAAACAAAACTCATGAGTAGAAATCATTCATGAGTTGAAAAGTTACTCGTGAGCAGAGATAGCTCATGAGCAGGAAAAAAAACTCGTGAGCGGAACTCACTCATGAGCGGGAAAATTGCTCATGAGCAGAGATAGCTCATGAGCAAGGAAACTCGTGAGCGGAACTCACTCATGAACAGGAAAGTTGCTCGTGAGCAGTAACAGCTCATGAGATGAAACTCATGAGCAATAATAATTTGAGCAGGAGAGACTCACGAGCACTTGAGATGATTATAAGCACAAACTTTATGCATGGTAAACATTATAATAGTGAGCACAAAATCTGAGTATCTCATTGCACGATCATGATTGGATCAATCGAAATGAATTATGAAAATTATTATGCTCACATCTTGTGCAGTAATTGCGAATGATAAACATATGTGATTGTGATGTATGCACTGGTTGTTAAGTAAGTGTATCATTGTTTGCTCTGGAAAGAAGCAAGACTTGTAATTTTATTTGCTTGTTGTTTGGCAAAAACTAGAACTGAGTGTTGTGTATAACTAGACGATAACAATTAATTATTAAATTGAATTAATCTGGTTGAAAATCAACACTCATAATGGAAAAAGAAACAAGCAACGGACAAGTAAAGAATGTGGAAAACGAACTGTTGCGTGTAAGGGAAGAATTAAATCGATCCCGAATGGAAAATGAGTTATTGAAATGGAAAGGCGCAAGATGCGAAGGCCAGGTGGACAAGCCGGAAGTTACTAGTGATTTCATTGAGTTGGGCGGAGAAGTTGAGGAGAGCAACACTCCTGTAAGGCCAAAGAAAGTGTGAAAAAGTCAGCATTATAGGGGCAGTTGACTCGATATTCAATTTAGAGTGCCTCGGGGCATAATGGATGGTCATGAGGACACATCCGGATATGTGTCTCGGGGACAAGCATCCCGAGATGAAAGTAATGTAACTTCCGACTTGGCACAACAGCTGAACATGTACCAAATTTCCACACCAATGACGCCAAAACCCAACATGCAACGCACATCAAAAGTGTCTTTTGACCCAGTAGCATACAATGACCACAGTATTAATGTGAGCACTGATAAAAATCATGTGACAAATGAACATGGTATGAACACAGGTATGGATGTTTATCGCACAAAGTACAAGGCAAAACGAGAACGGCCACTTGTTGTGCCGGATAGGTATAATGGAAAGTCTGCTTGGAAAGATTACCATCAGCATTTTGAAGCATGTCGTGAAGTAAATGGGTGGAATGAGCACCAAGCAGCTAATTATCTTTCAGCAAGCCTGCAAGGTAGTGCATTAAGGGTAATTAGTGATCTTAGTCCTACGCAGCGGAACTCATACAATGAGTTAGTTAGACTGCTGGACAGACGTTTTGGCCCTGGACAACAAGCCGAAAATTATTTGGCCGAACTTAGACATAAACGTCAGGGCCAGAAAGAAACATTGCAAGAATTGGGACAGGCAATACATGAGTTGTCGATTAAAGCATACCCAGAAATCCGTGCTAGTTCGAGAGACCGACTTGAGAGAAATCATTTTATTGATGCAGTCGAAAGTCAGTCAATTCGTGAGGGCATTTACAGAGCCCGCCCTTCATCACTTGATGAAGCAATACAGGCTGCTCTCGAAACTGAAAATTTCGAAAAGGTGGAAAGTCAAAGACGAGGTGAGCGACTCAAGACTCCTCGTTATAGCAGAGGTTTAGATCACGATTCTGATACTCGTTTTCAACAATTGGAGAAAGTACTAGCGCAACAAGTTAAGCAGCTAGAGGCTATCACTGACCTACTTGTACAAAAAGGAAACATTGACAAATCTAAAGAGAGTAAAGTACAAGTAAACAATCAAGTTATGTCCGATAATGTAAACAAAAATAATCGACGTGATCGTGATGAGCAAACATGCTATCGATGTGGTAAGCCTGGCCACTTTATAAAGCAATGCACTGCTCCAAAGAAAATGCAGAAAAAGAAGGGAAACGAATCTCAGCCAACCGAGGGGTCCGCGGCAGGGCTGAATTCGATGTTGGACCCGAACTTTGTACCCCAGACTGCAACTCAAGTGAACCATTAGACCAGAATTCAGTTTTTACACTTCCCTACCTTGTAAATGATCCTAAACATGGATTATATGTTACAGGGAAGATAAGGTCAACTGATTGTACATTTCTCGTCGACACAGGTTCCACAGATACAATTATAAATGCAAGTATTTACTACTTAATGGATAATGAACGTAGACCTGTGCTCGAGAATCCAAATGTACAAGTTCGACAAGTAGATGGTACTCCGCTTCCTGCCATAGGCATGGCATGGGTGGAAGTAGGTATTGGAAGGACGACACAGCTAGTGAAAGCAATTTTTGCTGACATTAGATGTGAAGGTATCCTGGGTATGGAATTTCTGCTTCCTACTGGGGGGAGTATAGATTTTAAGAATCTGACCCTTAACATTAATGGTGAGCAAATTAAGTGTACTACTTCTTCTGGAAAGCCATTTGTTGGCAGAGTTGTAGTTGCTCAAGATATCACAGTACCATCAGGGCATGAGGCTATCATTCCTGGGAGAATTTCTCATAGACATGACAATATGAGTGGTCCAGCTCTAATTGAACCCATCGAAGGGGGAGGTAAATTGGCTTCGCAAGGTTTGATGTTGGGTAGAACTCTTGTGAACGCGGAAACAGACGTTATACCAATTAGGGTATTAAATCCAGGTGACAAGGAACTTAAAATTCCAGAGGGTGTCACCGTGGCGACAATAAGTGCTGCTCAAGTCGAAGATAATGACATTGAAGCACGAAATCGAAAACAGAGTTTTCCTGAACATTTGCGAGATTTGTTTGAAAGAAGCAAGGAAAACTTAGAACCACAATATCACGAACAATTAAGGGAATGTTTGATGGATTTTGAAGATGTATTCTCCAAATCAAGTGGCGATATTGGTAGCACTGATGTTGTCAAGCATTCTATTAAGACAGGAGATGCAAAACCCATTAAGCAACGACCAAGGAGGCATCCTATTATCAACCAACAAGAGATTGATCGTCAAGTGAAGGACTTAGAAAAACGAGGCGTTATTGAACCCTCAGACAGCCCCTGGGCTGTAAATGTAGTTCTTGTAAAAAAGAAAGACGGGACGAAACGTCTCTGCGTTGACTACAGAGACTTGAATGAGGTGACAATCAAGGATGCATATCCGGTACCTCGAATTGATGAGACATTAGATGCCCTAGGATCGGCTAAATGGTTTTCAACGTTAGATTTATCGTCCGGCTACTGGCAGGTGGCCCTCGACGAAGAGGCACAAGACAAATCCACCTTCGTAGTGCGCAATGGCTTATATAAATGGAAAGTAATGCCATTTGGTTTAACCAATGCGCCTGCTACTTTCGAACGCTTAATGGAAAAGGTAATGAAGGGACTCCAATGGGAGATACTCCTAATTTACCTTGATGACATAATCGTCTTCGGCAGAAGTGTCGAAGAAGAAATTCAGCGTTTACGTCTGTGTTTCTCAAGGCTGAGAGATGCCAATCTAAAATTGAAACCAAGCAAATGTAGTCTATTTCAGACATCGGTCCTATATCTTGGACATATAGTTTCATCTAATGGTGTGTCGACAGATCCCGACAAAGTGAAAGCCATAGACGAATGGCCGAGACCAAAGTGCAAGAAGGAGGTGAGAAGTTTTCTGGGCCTTGCCTCCTATTATAGGCGCTTTGCGAGGGGGTTTGCCGGAATCGCTGCCCCACTTCATGCACTGACGGGAAAGTCAGCTACATTCAAATGGAATGAAGAATGCGAAACAGCTTTCATAGAATTGAAGGAAAGACTAAAAAGTACTCCCATACTATCATACCCCATGCAGTCGGGCGATTTTGTGCTAGACACGGACGCCAGCTCAGAAGCTATTGGTGCAGTATTATCGCAGATACAGGATGGGGAGGAAAAAGTCCTTGCATACTTCAGTAAGAAACTTAGCAGGGCAGAGAAGAATTACTGCGTGACACGGCAGGAACTTCTTGCCTTGATAACTGCATTGAGACATTTCAGACAGTACCTATATGGTCAGAAAGTGAAGGTGAGAACTGATCACGCTTCATTGAAGTGGTTGCTTAACTTCAAAAATCCAGAGGGGCAATTAGCACGCTGGATAGAGTGCATTGCTGAATACGACTTGAACATTGAACACCGACCCGCAGAAAGCATGCAAATGCTGACGGGTTATCTCGACAATGTTGCAAACAGTGTGGACAGAAGTTAGAGTTACAGAATACAAGTAAGGCTGACGAGAACACGAGAGTATCCACTGGGAATAGTGGAGAGTGTAACGTCAGGGGTATTGCTGTAACCTCTACATTTGATTTGTCCAACATGCGAGATGAACAGTTAGGAGATGAAACCTTGATGTGGATTGTTAGGGCAAAAGAAGACAATCTACAAAGACCAGATTGGTCGAGTGTATCACACAAGGCATCGGCAGTCAAAACATATTGGTCCCAATGGAACCAATTAGAAATCCATGATGGAGTTCTGTGTAGACGATGGGAGTCGGATGACGGAAGAGTCATAAAGCGGCAAGTGCTTTTGCCGAGGAAACTCCGGAAAGAAATCGTGACAGATATTCATGGAGGCCCTATGGGTGGACACTTGGGTGTCAGAAAAACCTTGGAAAAGGTTAAGGCTAGGTTTTACTGGTCGGGAATGACTGCCGATGTTAGGTCTTTTCTAAGAAGATGTGATTTGTGTGAGAGAAGGAAAGCTCCTACTAAACGTCGTCGAGCCCCACTGCAACAATATAGAGTAGGTGCAACAATGGAAAGAGTTGCAATCGACCTAATCGGTCCATTGCCCAAAACTGATCAGGGGAATCAGTGGATTTTGGTTGTGGGCGAATACCAGACCAAGTGGATGGAGGCATATGCGCTCCCAGATGCACGGGCAGAAACCGTGGCAAAGAAGCTTGTAGAAGAGTTCTTTTGTCGTTTTGGTTTGCCAAAAGAGCTACATTCCGATGCAGGGGTGCTAATTTTGAATCCAAGCTCTTTGCCAGTGTATGTTCTTTACTTGGAATAAAGAAGACCCGCACTACCGCTTACAATCCAAAATCAGATGGACTTGTGGAAAGGTTTAATAAAACCTTAATAAACATTCTCGCCATATTGATGGACGATGACTTAACTCAGCGAAAATGGGATGAGCATCTGCCGTATGCTACTAGTGCATATAGGGCTACCCCTCAGGAGTCTACCGGGGAGAGTCCAAATATGATGATGCTAGGCAGAGAAGTGCGTCTTCCCATTGATCTCTCGATGCCATCCATTGAGGATGAAGAAAAAGAGATTGAGGAAGATTTCGCTGAACACGTTAGGGAAAACCTCTACAGAGCCCATCAGAGGGCTGAGAAATGTCTCCATCACAGTGCCATGAAACAAAAGACAAATTACGACAGACATGCTAGTCCACCACATCTGGATGTCGGCCAGTTTGTGTGGTTGCATGATCCCAAAAAGAGAAAAGGGATATCACCCAAACTGGAATTGAAGTGGAAGGGACCGTATTTGATAGTAAGTAAACTGTCTGATGTAACCGTACGTATACAAGCATCACCCCGAGCCAAACCAATGGTGGTCCATTGCGACCGATTGAAACCGTACGTGGGTGAAGAACTTCAAAAGTGGTCATGGAATGCTGGGGAACCAGACCAGAGCTCAGTTTTGAATGAAAATCTGGTGAATGATAAACCCGAATCCAACAAAGAAGTTGGAGTATCCGAGAACGTAGAAGAGGTTCTTCAACCGAGTATTGTCGAAAGACGTTATCCCTTGCGGGAACGCAAGCGCCCAGAGAGATTAGGGAATAATTTGGGGACATAAGCCTAATTTTTGTCTTTTCTATTTCTCCTGTGTTTGATATTTCAGATGGCCGACCGAAATTGTTTTTCTATGCCATACACGTGCAGGAGATGTGATGCAAAATTCGACGGGAAGAGAGACCTCGACTATCATCTAAGAGAAGTCCATAAAATCTACCGAGGCACCTTGTCTAGTTGCAGACAATGCAACTACAAAACAAACAGGCCGGCAAACTTGACGCGCCATTATCGGCTAATGCATGATCGCCGAGGGTCTAGTCCCAGACGTCTACGTAATTCCCCCACCGACACTCGTCAAGTGAGCCCGGACACGGTTACTCCCATTTCAATAAAACCTGCAAACCCGGCCACAACTCTTGCAACTGTTACAACAGCTGCAACAATGGAAAATACTACAATATCAGCTGCCACACGGAAGGAAGAGGCCAATCCAGCGGTACTCTCTGTTAATGCAACACCTGCCTCCATTTTGGACTCCCCACCCCGTTTGAAGTTGAAACGACCAATTGGTGGAAAACCATTGTCTATGCTACTGCGAGATATGGAGTCCGATGAGTCTGAAGATGACGACGGAAAACCCCCCAAAGCTCTCCCCGAAGTAAAAACAGTCATCAAGACCACGCCTCAAGTTCCCTCACAAACGCCTACTGTTCGCACTCCAACCCGTTTGCTAGCCACAGCCGTTGTGAAGAAAAGTATAATATATTACGTTAACGGACATGTCATCCGACAGACCGACACCGTGGAAACGTTCGCAGAGTTGGTCCCCGCCGAGTGGAACCAGGACGTCGACTGTGACCATGGTTTGACCCGAAAGGATAGGCATTAAATCGCGACCCGTTAATTTGTATTTTTAAATTAAAGTCATGTCACTTAATTAATTAAATACAGTTTAATTGTTTTTAAGGTAGGAAAAGGGATTATTTTCTTACTTTGATAAGTGTGTGATGGGATGTAAGTCTTCCCTATCTAGTTCATTCCTTTTATTATAAAGTCCAAATCATTTTAAAAATTCCAAAAATACACTGTAGTACATTCCATGACAAGGGCTGAATAAGGAATATAAATGCCAAAGATATGCTGATTGCCAAAAGAAATATTTGCCGTTTTCATATATGTGTTTTGTTTAAGACAAAATGTGTCATTAATATATCATGTCCTTGTGTTGTTGTTTTATGAATGAAAACAGCTGAAACAATTTTTATGCTTTCTGAAAAATTCATGTTTTTACAATGAATACTTTCAGAATAGAAAATGTGCTTTATTTTGAATCAGTACGAACCTTTACAGCTTATCAAATAGCAGTTGAAAGATATACTCTTGCCTATGTAAATAAGATATTTTTAATAAATAATCTTATGCCAAAGTATTCTTGTTGTCAGAAAGATCTGCCAAAGAATTTTCCTTAATGTGCCTTAATGTGTTTTAATGTTGGAAATGTACAGTTTTGTTTGGCTGAAGTGTTATTCAGACTTGCCTTAAGTTTTTGAACGTAGCTACTGCTGCATTACTGGAAAGTGTATTCGGTGATGGTTACACATGTATTTTTATGCATTTTTCTGTACAGTTGTCTTCATGAAAGTACTAAAGTATGAAGTACTTGTTTAGGAATAAAGACAGTGATTGATTTATTCCGTATGTTTTTATTAGTTCTATATATTATATTTGTGTACAATAGTTTGTTAGAAACTATAAGCATAATATAAGCATATATCCTAAGCTGATTGATGTACTTGGAGAGGTTGTATTTCCATTTATGAAGTAGTTCAATATATTGCTAGATATACTTTTGTATTTTATACATCTTTTAAGTTTGCAGATGTGTGATTTTGTGTTATATTTGTATAATGTTGTTTATTCCAGGTTTTAAGTTAACTGGTAGAAAAAGTTATCTTGGCTGATGTGTTTTAGTTTCATTGCAGAGAGAAGGACAAAATTATCAAATCAGATACTGTGCAGAAAGTATTTGCCGAATGTGTATTTTTGTATTCACCTTGCCAAATAAACCATGGATTTTCTTGCCCACAAGAAAGATACATTTTTAAACTCAAGCAGTATTCAGATTTTTAATGTTACGTGTTATGTTTTTATATCCATTGTGTACTTTAATACAAAGTGTGACATTCCAAGAGGAAACTTTAAGAGCAAAACCTTGTTGGTATAAAATGTGTTAATTATGTTATGTCTTTCAGGCATATGTTTTATAGTTTTGTATTTTAACTCTAAATGAGGGAGTTAAGTTTTATACCAGTTTTGCATGTTGTAAATATGTTTGTAGATTTCAGACCTTTGTAATAAGGTAGTAGGGATAAGGTTTTTTTTTTTTTATTTATTAAGTTATCATTCCGTGTATTCAATTTTGTCAAAGTGTGTTTTATATAGTTCTTTTAAACGAGGACGTTTAATCTTAAAGGGGGAGCTATGTGACAAAATTGGCCTAAAGAGGGCTTCGTCCGATATATTTTTGGTGGGTGCACTCTACAAGTGTGTGTAGGCCCATACTGTACCCTATGTAGTACATGTAATGTGTATAGTGAATGCAGGGTGTATGGAAGTGTATGTGCACTAGACCATGACCCCCTGCAGTGCAGAGCTTGGGCAGGGGTCATTTATAAGAGGACGCAAACAATGGGATTTGGTCAATTGTCAGAAGTTGTATGTTGTCAGTCCGCAGCCAGTCTGCCAGTGTTTAGTTTTTAGATTAGCCAAATCGCTCACCCTGTAGATGTAGTTACGTGCATTATTGTCAAGTTCGAACAATCATCTTACTATTGCTCTTGACTCCGAGATAAACTTCCTTCAAGGATTTAACGGTACA
>JZLH01S0130998.1:0-10537 GCA_001188425.1 Eucidaris tribuloides
TTTTCACCCCATATATAGCTCATTCACGTGACAGATCCTCATTCTTTCCCATGATAACAAACAAGATTAAAACACGTTCGCCTGCCATCTTGTTTTATGTCACATAACTCTCGACAGATCATAATCGGAGATACGCCGCCGTTTGTTCGAACTACTGGAGTGATACGGTGGAGTACATTTGAAAAACTGGAGTTTTCCTTACCGTGACGTATTTGTTTGTCGATAAAGTCAAACTCTGCTCTGTCGTCTGTAAAAACATTTACGTTACTTTCCACGTCTACGTCCACGTCCATGACTCCCATGACTGTAAGAAAGCAAAACACAAGGACAACTGACATTCCATTGACAAAAACTGTACAATGTATTTTGTCATACACGTATTCTTCTTGAATCTTGTATTTCTTGCTATTTATCTATTAAATTATTCATTTATCAAAATTATTTATTTATTACTTCATTTGTCTATATACCTATCTGCCTATCTATCTAATTTATATCTATCTATCAATCTATCTATCTATCCATATAGTGTGTGGAATGTGTGGAATGGATCCAAGTTCTAACGTTGTCTGCGTCTCAAAAACACATGGTTCCTACCTAATATTAGTATTAGTTAGTGATTATTGATGAGACAACACTGCTTGAAAAAGGCTCAAGTATGTAAAATGAATAAATTATAATAAATAATTTATATTAAAAAAAAACTTATAAAAATTGGTGAATATCATTTCCATGAAACAGTTAAATCAAATTAATATCACTTCGAGGAAATAAAATCATGTAAATAAAATAAACGAAATTATCTTTCTTTGTTTTCGCCGATTCCGTGTATGGTTTTGTATGTGTTGGATCCGTGAGCGTTGAGGCGGAGTTCAATGATTGCAGATCGTCATGTCACCAGTGGATCACCGATCAACATAATCAGGGGCGTCAATCTGTGTTTCGGAGTTAGGGAAGGGGGGGGGGGTCGGCAAAGGTGAATAAGTAACATTGCAAAATATAATTTGTATATTCGATGGTATTTATCTAAGTTTTATGGTTTTATAGTGCTTTCCAACGCTTTTATCCGTGTATTGCATATTATGATTTTACTTTATTTTTATTTTATTTTATGATTTGAAGTTGGCAAAATTATTGGGGGAGGGGGCAAATCGGTATGTTTGCCCACCCAATATTTTCACTGGTGGGCCGATCGCCCCGCCCCCGAAGATTGACGCCTCATAACATAATGTCACGGGTTAAACTTTAAAGTTCAGAGCTTTATTATCCAGATTGACTCTAGCTGTGTAAGACATTGGATAAGATATGTTTTTGGATGATGCAGTACCGGTGATAGTCACTTTGTCTGTAAAATGAGCTGAATGAGTAATAAATATGGTATAGGGATCAGTGCCCTGTGTTGGTTTGTATTTATATCATTTATTTCTATAAAATAACATAAGCCACATAGCTTGAAGTCTGTCTGTCCTTGCGAGACGTCCAGAGTCATTAATGGTAAAGTAAGATTAGATAAGTAATAACAGCACATTAACATAATGAAGTAGAAGCTATAGGAAAAAGACAACAATTATAGAGGAACGAGAGAAAACAGAGAAGGAGGAGAAAAAAAAGATGTTCAAAAGGCTCATTATTTTGCTCTGTAAAGCACAAGGAATTAGCTAGAACACAATAATTGTAATGGTTAAAGTATATAGATAGACGTTACATAGTTTTAAATGTACAATATTGAGTTCAATTGATGCAGTATTAACATGTCTACTTGCCTGTGATCGAGTTGTTCTCTAGCATACAAACTGAACACCTTTTCCGATGAACCACTTATTGCAAATGTAGAGTCATGTGGTAAATACACCGAGAGGCCGCCAATGATTGTAACTTGGCTTCAAAGTCCACCGACTAGTCGTGACGTGCTTCTAGCGGGTCCACAAACAACACAATCTGTTAATGATAGATAATTAGAGATCCGCAAGCAATGATAAAGCTGTATAAAGTTTGTAAACGGGCTGAAAATAGCTAATGCATGTTGCTGTAAATTCACAGTGATCACGTCACTAAATGAAAAACAAAAATACAGTCCTTGATGATTTAGGAACAAGTACACCGTGAGACATATATTTTACTCAATTTCGATTTACGCCCAACTCCATCATTTCTATAAACTTTTGTGTTTTATCCTCATATTCTGGGAGGTTGCAAGCTATGAGTTGTCATAGCAACGTCAATCGCAGGACGCTCTCATACACTATGTAGTAGGTCTACGGTACAACTTGATTGAGAAATATCACAAAGTGCCTGTGCTGGCCTCGTGATGATCTAGCTCACACTCTCATCCAGTAGCTAACCACACAACAGAAGAAAGCAAACTTGAAGACCGTAGATTTGACAGGTTGTACTCTAATCCTTATTCAAGAACAACTTCATCGTGTAGCGTATATTGTATAACTGAAAAACACGATGGATAATAGCAATATGCGATAGTCATACATATTCATAATCATACTATAGCAAACCGAACCTATATATTCATATATTCTTAATAGCCTAAATAGACGGTTTCACATCTTATTAAGTCAACAATAATCCAAACAATGCAAATATCCTAAAGAACGTATATTTTAAATGGCAATATTTAACAGACTATAGAGATGCATCTTCAAATTGTCTCAAAACATTCACACATGGATCTGTGTCACTTGATCTCATACACTGTAATGTTACTGTAAAATAATATCAAATGGAAAATGATATCGGCATAACCACTAGGGAGAGGGATTATAAAGGAAAAGTGTCCATATCTTCAAGTTTCACCAACAATTTAATAATCGTCTAACCTAGAACCAAAGTAGTTTAACAAAATCAATATTAATTTCACTATATTTCTCATTTGAATAATTAACCGTAGGATAAATTGTATCGACGAGCTAGATACTAAAAACCGTACAAAGGGTACAATTCAGAAGTATATGGCACAACCTATAAATTCGTTTATCAACCAAACATTCGCTGACATTCACCCAAAAAACTTCAATGAAGCGCCATCATTTGGCGAAGTGTTTCCAATACGTCAAAAAAATAAACAAACAAACAAACCTTGTGCAAGTGCAAGTCAAAAACGCCCTCTTTGGTACTTATAAACTACTTTTTGTGACAGGATGCTTACATCACTGGCAAGAGCATACCCTTAGCGTTCAAATACCGTTAGGCCTAGTTCTGTTCAATTCGCTTGTATAAATCTTAAGGTATACATGTATTTAAAAAAAACGAAAGGTATTATGTCACTTTTACTACATGTACAGTCCATGTAAAAGTGGAACAATAAATATTATGATTTCTCCATTTTGTTGTTTATATGATATCTCGAGATTAAAACGAGCAAATTGAACAAAACAAACGGCATTTGAAATCTAAGGCTATGCCCTTGACGTTGATATAAGGGTCATGTCACAACACAGATGCAGGCTAGATATCGGAAAGAACTTTTCAGTGAAAGGGTAGTCGAGAACTGGAATAAGTTCCCGCAAAGTGCTATCGACGCCACCACACCGGCACCACACTCCTTCAGTTAAAGACACTATAAAACACTGTGGAAGACCCGTTTAAAGAGAATACATAGTACTGGTTGATTACTTGCAGAACAACAACATTTTAATATCAACTGCTTTCAAACCTTCTGTGAACAGATGGTATTCTAAAAATGAAACTAAAGTACAGGAGAGAAAAGTTGAAACAACAGAACACTTCAGTTTGGACATATCTGTTACACAAATCCACACTGATGACGTACTAACACAGAAATCTATATGTGGGACTATGTTAATTGTTGCCATAAACACTGCAGCAACGGAGCCTACTCCGTCGGGTACTCAAACTGCCAATTTCTCAACTTTTTATTGCATGCTAAGTGAATTAGTCCCACATTATAATGCAAATGTAAAATATGGAAATGTGAAATTTTGATGAAAGATTTTCCATCATCAAGCAGTACCGTGTATTCTCTTTAAAAAAAATGCCGAACTTTGCTATCTGACATATCTGACAGTGTTTGAATGGACAAATAAACACCCTAGAACACAAAAGTTTGGACAGTTATGCTGTCACTGGTACCATATGTACAGATACAAATTGGCAGATTAATTTTATATCGGGCGATAGGAAATTCTGCAACACAGCAGTCTATGGAGAAAAGCTGGAATAGTCTCTCAATGATTTTCATTTTTTTAATGCACTTAATGATTGTTTTACACTGCAATTTTTTCAGGGCTTCATTTTTAGACTATAGGCCTATCAAAGACACTAGTAGCATGGGGAATCATGTAGCTCAGATTTTTAAACTGAAAACATTGTTATAAAGTGCCTTTAAAAGTTAACTTATCAAACTGAGTTTAAATAAACCTGAAATGGCCCCCTTGACCTTGTCACACTTATTAGTTCCTCAACGTGACGACTACGATATGTGTTCAAGTATTTCCAGTTGCCAAAGAGGGCGCTTTTTACTTGCACAATTTTTTAGACACACTGCAGCACATCTCAAAAAATGTAAAAGTGAAAAGCGCCCTCTTCGACAGTTAGGAAATATTGCTGTGACACGTGCTTACGTCAACGTCAATAGCAAAATCGTAGCTTTCAAATACTGTCTGTTCTATTCAATTTGCTAGTTTTAATCTCGAGATATGTTTAGTTAAAAGAAAAAAAAGGTTAAACCACAATTGTGCCACTTTTGGGAAGACGGCATGATAGGCCTATATCATTGACCGTAAAGTGGCACATTTGTGATTTTACCCCTATAAACAAAATCTCAAGAAAAAAAAATTGAACACTCCCCCCCCCCCGACATTTGAAAGCTGCACGAGACTTTGACATTGACCGTGACGTAGTAATCTATTTAATCCAATTGAATCATTTTGAAATACAATTTTGTTTCAGGGCTTCATGTTTAGACCTTATCACAAACACTTGGAGGAGTTGTAGCTCACATTTTTTCAAACTGTGTGATGTTAGCTGGCTTTAAGTCCCACTCATCTGAATTATCATATAGGTAGGCCTACATGATCCCCCAGAATTAAAAAAAAAAAAACAACGATCGGGGAACCGGGTTGGGGAACATACCCCTCTGCCACGGCGCCAACCCCCCCCCCGGGGGCCAGTCAAATTTATTGCTGTACACATGCGTGACCAAAAAAACGCGTTTAAAGCGGGGTGTTTTTTCAGTTTTAGCCGCGGGCCGCGCGTGCACTCGTTAAGGGTATAGACTGGTCAAACGTATTTAGGGTATGTTTCTTTGTTCAAAGCTTTTTTTTTTTAAGGACTGGCCAAACGTGTTTAGGGTATGTTTTTCCCCCAAGCTTTTGTCTATTTAAGCTTACAAGTAGCTATAGGAAAAAGACAACAATTATAGAGGAACGAGAGAAAACAGAGAAGGAGGAGAAAAAAAAGACGTTCAAAAGGCTCATTATTTTGCTCTGTAAAGCACAAGGATTAGCTATAACAAAATAATTGTAATGGTTAAAGTATATAGATAGACGTTAAATAGTTTTAAATGTACAATATTGAGTTCAATTGATGCAGTATTAACATGTCTACTTGCCTGTGATCGAGTTGTTCTCTAGCATTACAAACTGAACACCTTTTCCGATGAACCACTTATTGCAAATGTTACAGTCATGTGGTAAATACACCGAGAGGCCGCCAATGATTGTAACTTGGCTTCAAAGTCCACCGACTAGTCGTGACGTGCTTCTAGCGGGTCCACAAACAACACAATCTGTTAATGATAGATAATTAGAGATCCGCAAGCAATGATAAAGCTGTATAAAGTTTGTAAACGGGCGAAAATAACTAATGTATGTTGCTGTAAATTCACAGTGATGACGTCACTAAATGAAAACAAAAATACAGTCCTTGATGATTTAGGAACAAGTACACCGTGAGACATATATTTACTCAATTTCGATTTACGCCCAACTCCATCATTTCTATAAACTTTTGTGTTTTATCCTCATATTCTGGGAGGTTGCAAGCTATGAGTTGTCATAGCAACGTCAATCGCAGGACGCTCTCATACACTATGTAGTACGTCTACGGTACAACTTGATTGAGAAATATTACAAAGTGCCTGTGCTGGCCTCGTGATGATCTAGCTCACACTCTCATCCAGTAGCTAACCACACAACAGAAGAAAGCAAACTTGAAGACCGTAGATTTGACAGGTTGTACTCTAATCCTTATTCAAGAACTACTTCATCGTGTAGCGTATATTGTACTAAAAACACGATGGATAATAGCAATATGCGATAGTCATACATATTCATAATCATACTATAGCAAACCGAACCTATAGGCCTATATTCATATATTCTTAATAGCCTAAATAGACGGTTTCACATCTTATTAAGTCAACAATAATCCAAACAATGCAAATATCCTAAAGAACGTATAATATTATTTTAAATGGCAATATTTAACAGACTATAGAGATGCATCTTCAAATTGTCTCAAAACATTCACACATGGATCTGTGTCACTTGATCTCATACACTGTAATGTTACTGTAAAATAATATCAAATGGAAAATGATATCGGCACAACCACTATAGGGAGAGGGATTATAAAGGAAAAGTGTCCATATCTTCAAGTTTCACCAACAATTTAATAATCGTCTAACCTAGAACCAAAGTAGTTTAACAAAATCAATATTAATTTCACTATATTTCTCATTTGAATAATTAACCGTAGGATAAATTGTATCGACGAGCTAGATACTAAAAACCGTACAAAGGGTGCAATTCAGAAGTATATGGCACAACCTATAAATTCGTTTATCAACCAAACATTCGCTGACAGTCACCCAAAAAACTTCAATGAAGCGCCATCATTTGGCGAAGTGTTTCCAATACGTCAAACAAACAAACAAACAAACAAACCTTGTGCAAGTGCAAGTCAAAAACGCCCTCTTTGGTACTTATAAACTACTTTTTGTGACAGGATGCTTACATCACTGGCAAGAGCATACCCTTAGCGTTCAAATACCGTTAGGCCTAGTTCTGTTCAATTCGCTTGTATAAATCTTAAGATATGCATGTATTTAAAAAAACGAAAGGTATTATGTCACTTTTACTACATGTAGGGCCTACAGTCCATGTAAAAGTGGAACAATAAATATTATGATTTCTCCATTTTGTTGTTTATATGATATCTCGAGATTAAAACGAGCAAATTGAACAAAACAAACAAAAGTTAACTTATCAAACTGAGTTTAAATAAACCTGAAATGGCCCCCTTGACCTTGTCACACTTATTAGTTCCTCAACGTGACGACTACGATATGTGTTCAAGTATTTCCAGTTGCCAAAGAGGGCGCTTTTTACTTGCACAATTTTTTAGACACACTGCAGCACATCTCAAAAAAATGTAAAAGTGAAAAGCGCCCTCTTCGACAGTTAGGAAATATTGCTGTGACACGTGCATGCTTACGTCAACGTCAAGAGCAAAATCGTAGCTTTCAAATACTGTCTGTTCTATTCAATTTGCTAGTTTTAATCTCGAGACAGTGTTTAGTTAAAAGAAAAAAAAAGGGTGACCACAATTGTGCCACTTTTGGGAAGACGGCATGATAGGCCTATATCATTGACCGTAAAGTGGCACATTTGTGATTTTACCCCTATAAACATAATCTCAAGAAAAAAAAATTGAACACTCCCCCCCCCGACATTTGAAAGCTGAGACTTTGACATTGACCGTGACGTAGTAGGCCTAATCTATTTAATCCAATTGAATCATTTTGAAATACAATTTTGTTTCAGGGGTTCATGTTTAGACCTTATCACAAACACTTGGAGGAGTTGTAGCTCACATTTTTTCAAACTGTGTGATGTTAGCTGGCTTTAAGTCCCACTCACTGAATTATCATATAGGTAGGCCTACATGATCCCCCAGAATTAAAAAAAACACAAAAAAAAAAAAACGATCGGGGAACCGGGTTGGGGAACATGCCCCTCTGCCACGGCGCAAACCCCCCCCCCCCGGGGGGGCCAGTCAAATTTATTGCTGTACACATGCGTGACCAAAAAATCGCGTTTAAAGGGGTGTTTTTTCAGTTTTAGCCGCGGGCCGCGCGTGCACTCGTTACTCAAAAACACAGATTTTCCAAAAAAAGGGTGGTTTTGAAAGACTGGTCAAACGTATTTAGAGTATGTTTCTTTGTTCAAAGCTTTTTTTTTTAAAGGACTGGCCAAACGTGTTTAGGGTATGTTTTTCCCCCAAGCTTTTGTCTATTTAAGCTTATTGTTGGCAAGTAGACAAAACTTGTTTAGGGCCTACATATTCTGGCGACAACTTGTTTAGGGGCCAAAATGTGTAAATGAAGCCCGCGAAAAACTTGTTTAGGGGGTTATTTTGCACACAGAGAAAAACTTGTTTAGGGGGTGTCTGGAAATAATTTGGTCACGCATGTGTACAGCATTATATTTGACCTGGCCCCCCCGGGCAACCCCCCCCCCCCCCGGGACTCGCCGCCCATATGCTGCTGCTGATTCGTACATGCGCTGCACAATGCTGTTATGATAGTGTGATTGCATTGATCCACATAGAGATACATCTATGATCTACAGTGCAGTATTATACAGGCTTGCGAACCGCGCGCATTTTCAAAGACGAAGTGCGCGAAAGTTGGTTTCCGGTTTGCGTATGATTGGGGATCTTTTCGATTCAAAACCCAAAATGGCACTGTTAGAGACATGTGAGCAATTCTTTGGGACGAAGAACTTGTATGAAGTGTTAGCCGTGTCAAAAGATGCCAGTGCAA
This sequence comes from Eucidaris tribuloides, assembly GCA_001188425.1. Classification (NCBI taxonomy): domain Eukaryota; kingdom Metazoa; phylum Echinodermata; class Echinoidea; order Cidaroida; family Cidaridae; genus Eucidaris; species Eucidaris tribuloides. The sequence continues at coordinate 8,801 of JZLH01S0130998.1, forward strand.
ATGAAGGTAATGTATTTGAAATTGAGAATTTATCCTCCAATTTCCCTCAAACAATATACATTGGGCATGTGTAGTCCCACATACCGTCATTCACGTCACGTACTGCATAACTGTTAGACTACGGCTACGCATCCATCTGTCAATGTCACACCTACTCACGGGAGTTGTAGCTTGACTCCTTGTACGATTCTCACACAAGCCCAAACATTACATTTTGAATGGATATATGAAATATTTTAAACTTTAATGAATAAATCCACATGATTTCTTCAGTTAGGTATGAAAGTTTGGTTCAAGACACTAAACAGTTTTGTTTCATAAAAAAAAAATCACAGCGTAACTCTAACACAGTAACAGACTATTCTAAATCTAACCTCACAATGTTTAGGGACAATTAAAGTGATAAGCTAACATTGTGGGCAAACCTGTACTTTAGGGGACCGGGCAATGTAAGTACAATATAAGTTTGAAATACCATTCAAAATCATTCTTGACATGTTCTCACATATCACTATCAGTTCTCTCAGAGTCATAGTCTTAGCTCCGACAGATTTAACATTACATTTGATAATACTTTCAGGCGACAATTTAAGCGACACTTGATTTCTTTATATTGATTGTAATTTCCTATTTTCTTTAAGTTATTTTAATTCCACTGCCATATTATTATGCTGCTTAGTCTTAACTACTTTTGTTCGTCTTTGTGTTCACTTCAGTATTACATCCTTGCTGTTGTTGATGTCTCATAATCATATGTCTTTTTATGTAAATGTATATCTTGTTGAAATTGGAAATAAAGTTTGAATTTGAATTTGAATCCTTGTTCATTTGATGAAAATAACCTACATTTTGGACGAAAATATTGGCCAAAGGCAAAGTGACGACCGGTCCGCGAAGTTCCGTCTAGGGTCATTCCATGTCAAATCATCAAAGAATCTGCCGTCATCTCTCAGATTTTTGTAAAACTTTGGGAACCAATTGGGACCCATGAAAAACGGCCAGAACTCAAATATTTTTGCTAACAGCCTCTTAATAAGTGAGATACGGGCTAACGAACTTTGGACTAATTAGCGCGACGTCGCAAATTCAAATGGCCATATCTCTAAAAAGTATAACACCTAGAGAGCTGGTTTTGGTGTCATTTTAAAGGTATTTTCATGCCCTATAAATATGTTTTCCTACCCTTAACCAGAAAAAAGTTATCACAAAATATAAACTTCAATCGTGAATTTAAAAAAATGTATCCTTTAAATTTCCTCAAATTCATCCCAGAGGTACCTTATGATGTCAAGAAGCTTCCACATAAGTTTTGTGATGGGCACTCCAATAGTTTCTGAGATATGAGCAATAATGTACATATACGTATGGCATATAGGTTCGAAAATCAGCATTTGTAATGTATTATGCATGTACATGTACAATCAATAAGTTAATTCAAGTACACAGTGTTCACTAACATGACTTAGGCTTTCAATTTCCTCTTCAATGCAGCAACAGCAGTACTTGTTTCTTTCTTGGAAATATCCTTCCAGTTGCAGTGGTTGGTTCAACAGTAGTACATGTAAGCACATCCTGGTAATAATGAGAGGGACTGATGGTTCTAGACATGTACATGTATATGATGGGGATGGTCCATGTGGATAGAGGAACTTAAAGCCCAAGTTTAGTTTTGGGGATTTTTTTATTTGAAAGCTTTATGCCCAAAGGTCATATCACACCAATAACAGATTCTGAATA
>JZLH01S0131004.1:0-22941 GCA_001188425.1 Eucidaris tribuloides
GATGTAATTGGCGCAACAGGAGCTAAGGATGTTGGCACACAGTAGCTGTCGATGTTGGCGCAACAGTAGCTGTTAATGTTGGCGTAACAGATTCTGAGGATGTTGGCGCAACAGAAGCTGAGGATGTTCGCACAACAGAATCTGTGTTGTATCTACATGTTCATCAACCTGAGGACACGGCTGCCGACGTGATGAGAGAGTTGTGTGCCAGGTTTTCCATGGATCAGGGACGGCCTCCTGAGTTGTGTGCCAGGTTTTCCATGGATCGGGGACGGCCTCCAGAGGTTGACACAATTTCCAGCTCAGACGAGGATAGTGAATCTCTATCTCGATTGTCTACTCTCATTATCATAACACTCGAGTGCTTGAGAGTTGATACCTTAACGGGGAAACAGCACAGTGTTGTGGGAGATGTGGGCAGTGAGATCAGTCTATATAGCAAAGTTTGAACCACTGATTTATTTTACGAGGTAGGCATATTACGAATATTGTCTCCAATGGTAATCACTATCAGTTTGAACTCAGGCACCCTGTTGTCGTGACAGCTTTGCACGATATTCGTAAGGATCACCGTTGGCGAGGATATAGCTTTGCAGGGTCATTCGGAGGTGCCAACAGGTCGACAGAATCAACGACAGGATCATCGGAATGCCGAGGATGGAGTCGTCGAGGCTGCAACTAGCTAGCAGACGGATGATCGTTTCTGGAAGAATTATTTCTTCAGATATTTTTTGACTGCTGGAACAATGGAACATTTCTTGAACAGTGTATAAAAGAAATTATTTTTTTCTTCAAGTTTCGCAAAGATGCTACGATGGTGAAATGTGCTTGTATATCTGATTAATTTAAGTGGCAATTAGATTTCACTGGGCAACGTGATTTCGTATTTTTTTTTTTTGCAAGTGATGAAACGTTTATATGGTGATAAATTCGGATTTTTTTTCCGTGAAGTTTGATAAACTACGAAGAGAATCTGTCATTTTGCTACTTGTAATGTTTTTTATAATTTATTGCTAAATGTTTGTGTACTTGATATTAAGTTGAAGTATTTTGACGGGACGTCAAATTTTTAAGGAGGGGGCAGTGTAACAAGAGGTTAGCGCCCCGTGCGCGTGGTTTGCGTAAATTGGGGGAACGCGCTTGGCGCGTATAATGGTTTTCTCCCCGCGCGCAGTTGTTGATAATTAAACGGGGGAGTTGCGGTTCGGAGCTACCGCTAGGCGGTAAGTTACCGCGGTTGTTATATATATTTGTTCATTTTATTGATTAATTATTGTAACTTATAATAAATACGATATTAACCTGTTCATACAAATGGTGACTACTAATTTGTGTTATTTGTGAGTTAGGGTTCGGTCACAGTATCAAAATATTACGCGTGAGAGGAGAAGCATTTCCTGCCATGAGAGTTACGAAAGATCACTTCGCTAATGTATACAAATTTATGGATGTTTCTTTATGGTGACCATCGAGGAACGATTCTTACTGATTGGATTTCTGGAGGTGTATTGATGGTTGAATCCAATTTGCATATTCTTGTTTTTCATACCGGACGACAAAACCCTTCAAACCTCGGGCAAAACTATCGTTGTCAAAAGAACAACCGTTTGTTTCCAAAATGTTTTTTTGCAGGCAAGAACAGAAATCTGTGCTGCAAAAGCAATTCCTAATTTTTATGCATCTTATGGATCAAGCAAAAGGCTAGAAAAAGCAATTACTATTTTTATATGGCATACGGCCATTGCTTACATCAACGTCACGGACACAGTCTTATCTTTCAAATAGCGTTTCTTCTGTTCAATTGGCTTGTTTTTAATCTCCAGATATGTTTAGGTAACGACGAAAGGGTAAAATCACAATGGCGTCACTTTTACTAGCTCAAGGAACTTGTAAATTCAATGACTGCATCAAGTTTTTCAGTCATTAAATCAAATTTATGAAAAACCTTTTGTGCCAACTTTTAGAAAATTGACTGGAATGTTATGTCCAAATACCTGTACAGTACAGTTAATAAAAGAACATTCCTGTCTGGGATGGATTAGAAATAACAATTGCTTAGTATGTGATTGCATTGATCTTGAAGGTGTGATGCTATCACAGATGTAGGGTTCGGGAGTTGAGTATCCGGACACCTAATTTTCACATTTTTTTTGGATATGCTGCTAAAAAACCGTAATTTTCAAATGATCAATTTCAGTATTTTCATTCAAAATCAAAATTTATGGGAAGAAAAATAGTTGCTCTGTCCACGGGTTCTGTTTGTAACTTCGCGCGATAGTTCCCCGACGCGTGAAGCGCAGTTCTAACGCGCGGTGTCCGGGTACTCAGCCCGTCCGGAAATACAACCTCTCATGATACATGTGCAGCTCTCTTCCCTGGTGAAAGTGACACAGTTGTGAATTTACCCGTTCTATCCATCTATCTATCTATCTATCTATCTATCTATCTATCTATCTATCTATCTATCTATCTGTCTATCTACCTATCTATCCATCTATGTATCCCTATATTTATTTACTTATTTATCTATATGTCTATAAAAGAAATTGGATTTATAGGCTTACATTGTTCTACGGTATGAATAACTTGTGAAAACTTCATAAATGTTGAGCCTAAATTTCTCGAGGATGGGGTAAATTTCCTGAAAAAGCTAATACGCCTACAAATTATTCAGACCGTTGGTGCTGATTATAATTATAAAAATGATGATATTTACGCTAAAATTTACCTAAATTAATTAATTTCATCCTATGTGTCAGGAAATGATATGCTACCTGAAGCCAAAAACTCTTTAACATATAATTATATAACTTTTCTTACTGTATAGAAGATAAATGTTAATATTTGAAGGTCAACATTATTACTGTATACAAGATTTATGTGTATTTTCTTATAATTGTAATGCTGGTGGCAAATTTTCATAATTGTAGACAATAAAATCTTTCAATTTTATTTTCAATTTCAAATTACCTCTGGCAACAAATGATTTTCTTTTTTTTTCACGGAATAAATTTAAAAGTTACATTCTTATCAAATATATTTATGTGTACTTTAACTGCATGCTTTGGAAATATAACAATCAAACATTTGCAATTCATTCAATTTCAATCTCAATTTCAATTTATTTTCATTGTTATTATTTTCTCTCCGCTGCAATGGATGTGAGGTAATGAACACAAATTTTGTGATTATTTGTGTATAATTTTATTTTTAATACAACCAGTTGTTGAAAATGGATCGTGTGTGATCGTTTCATTCATTGACAGCTCAAACATACGAATTGCATATTATACCCACCCTGGGACTTAAGTGGTTCTGTTAAACTCTGTTGATCATGAAAATAACATGTCAATTTATGAAAACTGAAAAGATGTGTTAAGTGCGGTACATCAGTACCCCTTAATTTGTTACTTTATGATAATTATAATAACACAAGTCGTGTCTACACGTTCGGAGTTAACCCCGGGGTTAACCCCAAGTTCCTTAGAGTCTCAGGAATTCGGAGTTAAACCTAGGATAACTCCGACGATTTAACACCCAGTTGTCTACACGTTCGGAGTTAGCCCCGAGGCTAACCCAAAGTTCCTTAGAGTCTCAGGAATTCGGAGTTAAACCGAGATTCGTGAGCGTGAAATTCGGACTTAACTCCGAAGATTTGACCCTGAGAAATCTCAGTCCGAAGACTTGCGAGATAGCTCGGATTCCCAAATTGTCGTGCAAGCTACACACATCGCTATGAGCTTAAAGGACGATGATTGGGAACACTTGAAAATGCCCCCAGAACCATATAAGTTGGGACATACCTGAAGTATAGATTAGCTGAAGTGTTTATTTTGGATGGAAGGATTTGTCTTGAATTTATTCACTTGTAGAGAATCAAGCATGGGCAAACCAGTATTTCACTAATCCTGTTCACCAATAGAGATTAATCAAAAGCAGCTACACAACACATTTGCCTATCACAATGAATATAATTGATAAATAAATTTAGTTCGTTTAAGGCCCTGTCACATTTAAGCGTTTAAAGTCAACGTGTGCCCAGCGTATTATGTTGTATTACTCTTGGGTGGGAGGAGAACATTAAGTTTGTGATCCAATTTTTGTATTTTATTGGCTACTCGTTGGTATAAGTTATCTATAACTTATCGAAACGTTCTATATAAGTTATACGTTATGCGAACGTCCAACTCGTTATGAGCACGCTATGTATACGTCCAAAAGTGCAAATCGGAAAAAAAATCAAAGTTCAGCGTATGCCAGGGTTTTACCCCTGATTTAATAAATAAATACATAAATTAATTAATAAATGATTGATTGAACTAACTTATTATTAATAAATAATTTCAGAAGCTTCCCGTTAGGGGCAGAGTAACAATATACCCAGGAAATAAAAGATGATGATGATGATGATGATGATGATGATGATGATAATGATGGTGATGATGATGATGGTGATGATGATGATGATGATGACGATGATGATGAGGAGGAGGATGGTTACGTAATGATGAAAATACTGATGATGATGATGATGGTGGTGATGATGATGATCATTATCATCATTGTGATGACGGTGACAATGATTATGATCATACCACTAGTAACAGTGATAATTTTCATGAGAATAATATAAAACAATAATAATAAGAAGAACACTGCTGATTGAAAAAATACACTTCTCTCAAACCGCAAGGTGATTGTACATGGATTGCTAGGGGCTTGCCGGACATCGCAACACTAATGTATGCATTTTTTTTTTAGTATTTAAAATGTACTCATAAGATCAGGTGACAGAAATAGTTCGTCACTAGGCTAAGGAAGAGAAAACGTCCACTTATTTGACATGTTTGAATAAAGTATGAAAAGGCCTATTGATCGGGGCTTATGTGTAAGCGTGAGGAATTCTAAAGATCTCAAACTTAACTCCGAGGTTTATAACAATGACCTCGGAGTTAACCCCGAGCTCATATCACGTATAGACGACGGTGGAATATTGGGGAAATATTAATCTGCTCGGGGTTATTCTCATCTCGGGGTTATCTTCACGTATAAACGCCACTTGTAGTGACAGTGAAAAGGTAATTCCTCATGAATAATTGATTAAGCATAGTCTGGATCTGGACTATCAGCTTGCTTCCAAGGTGTGGTATTACACACACACACACACACACACACACACACACACACACACACACACACACACACACACACACACACACACACACACACACACACACACACACACACACACACACACACACACACACACACACACACACACACACACACACACACACACACACACACACACACACACACACACACACACACACACACACACACACACACACACACACACACACACACACACACACACACACACGACACACACACACACACACACACACACACACACACACACACACACACACACACAACGAACACACACACAACACAACACACACACACACACACACACACACACACACATATATATACATATACATTCACGCGAACACACGCACGAGCAAACTAATTTTTCGTTCATATTTGAAAGATTCTAGCAGTACAAATCCCAACTGAATTTGAACACTGCATATTTGTGAATAATTATGTCTGTAACTGGACAAAAACGAAGCAAAGCAATTGGGGATCAAAATGAAGAAACATAACCTTTGGCAAAATAATTGAGGATCCAAATGAAGAAACATAACCTTTGGCAAAATAATTGGGGATCCAAATGAAGAAACATAACCTTTTGGCAAAACAATTGGGGATCCAAATGAAGAAACATAACCTTTGGCAAAACAATTGGGGATCCAAATGAAGAAACATAACCTTTGGCAAAATAATTGGGGATCCAAATTAAGAAACATAATCATTGGAACAATAACGGCTAAAAGAAAACATAACCTTTGGCAAAATAATTGGGGATCCAATTGAAGAAACATAACCTTTGACAAACTAAATGGGGATCCAAATGAAGAAATATAACCTTTGGCAAAACAAATGGGGATCCAAATGAAGAAACATAACCTTTGGCAAAACAATTGGGGATCCAATTGAAGAAACATAACCTTTGACAAAACAAATGGGGATCCAAATGAAGAAACATAACCTTTGGCATTTTTTTCAGACAGACACGCATGAGGTGGACTGGCCTGGGCTTTTGAAACACATACAACCTGTTGAAGTACAAATATCTTCATTAATAGAAGCAGGCAAAGGCGTATGGGGGCAAAATTCAAATCTCGATCATTGGTATTGCATAAAAATTCTTATTTGTATGTGATGTTTTGAGGGGGCGTAGCACCCCTAAGGGTTTTGTCTCTTCCATATGTCATGTCGAATTAACTAAACATATTAGATCCTCTATTTCATTTTCTTCAAATCGAATTTGCCCGCTATTTATTTGACTGGAGGAAACATATTTCTTGATTTTCAAGTATAGTTTTGCACGTTAAGACACCTCCTGTGGGTCTTGAGCTATCTTACCCTTTTAAACCATTTGGTACCTATCAGTCACGGACCAGTACTGTGGACGGAGGCAGCTACACCAAGACTTCCCCTAGCTACCGATGTATCAACCTATATGTGGAAGCCAAAAAAGACGGAAGAAAAAGAACGAAAGAAAAGGGAAAAAGGAAAGAAAGAAAGGAAAAAGGAAAGAAAGAAAGAAAAAAGGGAAAATGAAAAAAAGAAAGAACGAAAAAAATAGAAAAAAATAATTGAATAGATAAATAAATGAATAAATAAAAAAATAAATAGATAAATGAATAAATAAATAAATAAATAAATAAATAAATAAATAAATAAATAAATAAATATTGTACAGCTTACCACTTTTAAGAACGAATGACAGAAGAACAGCGAGAAAAAGAGAACAGGTCGTGAGGTAAGCCATGGTTGATAACAGAATGCAACAAGAAGCTCTTTGGGTTAAGCTTTTGGTTTGTACCAACCATTAGCGTGTTACTTCTTACTGTTACAAACCATATATATAAGTCTGTCTGCATTAATCATTCTTATCGTAGTATTTGCTTCCAAAGCTTCCTATTAACATAAGACCCGGAACATCTGAATACATTAATCTTAAATAAACAAGATATCATACAATGCAAAGTTAATCAGTGACGTAGTGTTATCTTCCGCGATATGAAATATAACTATTAACTGATATTTGAATGCTCCTTCCTTTGTAACGTTAAACAAAGACACACACATATATACACTGTAGTGCAGACACAAACACACAAAAACTGCAGAGAATTTCACCTACATGAAGTGATCAAAAGTCATCCTTGTGTTTATATTGCAAATTTTCAGGTTTGGATGATTCTTCCACTTCACATATTATCTGTTCGGTTCAAAACACTGCGATAAGTTTGTCGATGAGTTGTAGTGGACCAAAAATACAAGAAGATATCATTCATATGGCCGTACTTATAAACATAATACATAATAAACCAACATGAGTCAATGAACTGGTTATCTCAACTCGAAGAAATTTGTGGTAACACAAATCTGAATTACATTTTCAAAAATTTTCGTAACAGTTTATAATAAAAACATGTACATGCACTTGCTGAAATTGTGTCGTTAATTTTGTGCATGGATGGATACACTTTCACGATGTACAATATGATTGTGTACTGTAAAAATGTGTGGTCATGTGCTAGTTTTGTTTTCCAAAACCAAACACCAACCTTTTACACTTCTTTCCTTTTTACTGATACATTTTCCTTGTAACCCTATTAAACAGGTTAAATTAGAAATAAGGGAAACGTTGTCTTTAAAGTAAAATAAGAACCATTTGAGGTTGTTAACATTATATCCTGGGTTTACTTGGACGATTTGAAAAAAATGAAAAAAAAATCCTTTCAAAAAGTATGGTATTGTCATGCCGCACATCAGAAAATAGCATGAAACCCATTGAACTATGTTTAGAATGGTATATTGTGATTTATAAATAATTAGCGAGTAGAGGTCTATGTGCATTACTTTTGGAAAATCTGTCCGGTCCCTTGCACTTTAATCCTTGTTTTTCAAAACTGGAAGCATTTCAAAATCTGCGTTTTTCGGGACATCAATTGACCTAAGGGCGTATTATGTCGTAAAATGCACTTAGGAGAAAACAATATTAATCATTTTTAACAACACAAACCAAAAGTATGCCTTGTCTTTCACTGCCCAATATCGAGATTCCATTTTTCCCATTTCAAGAATAAACTTACTAATGGGTAAGGAAATATCACTACATCGACAAAGTCCTGATCAGGGACTTTGGGAAAGGGTATGATCATACTGACATGTCACCCAAACAAACAATTATATTAATAAAATGATATCATTATTTTTAAGGTCCCCCCTTTTTATGGAGCAAACAAAAATCGTTCACTTTTCATTTGTTTTCATATTATCTGTATTTCCCTCACCTCAAACGATCACACACAAATACATTAAACACCATGTTCAGTAATACACGCACAAACAAACACACCCGAACAAACGAACAGATATACCCATACACGTTCGCTCGCTCAAATATCTATCTTTTCCTAATTGAGCATTTATTTTATCATTTTTTTTTATTTCAAAATAACTAATGGAATTTTAAGTTTCTGAAACTGACTCTGTGAATGCATTTACGAAGTATATTAAGTGTTTTTTGGGTACAATGTTGTTTTTTATTTATTTATTTTTTTTTTGGTCATAAAAAAAGTGCAATGGTTTTCAGTTTTTATTTGTGTGTCTGAATAAACACGAAGTCACTCCGTTCTTGAATAACCATTTCAATCATTGTGTCCACAAGTGAAAAGGTCCGGCGGTAAGAATAGTGTTTTGACGTTAGTGCATTAGAAGGTCTAGGGCATTAATCGTGTTGTTATTTAAACACAACGGATATACCGGTACAATTTCAATAGCCTTTGTAAGTATATGGCAATCCCCTCTATCCACACTAATTGAATACGGTATTCATCTTATACTTTATCTATATTCTATACATGTATATAAAATAATTTTGTTATTTAATTTCACCACCATTTAACAGGATGACTGTGGTACTCAACAGAAGCGGAGATTTCATGTGATGAGTGGGGGCGAAAATACAGGGGTGAAATTAAAAAAAAAGTACCCTTGCGCGGGGTAAAAAAAAAGAACGCCGCACGGATACATATTTTCGTTTAAAAAGTGGAAAGTGTGCCTTAGAATCCCCCTTCATTTATAGAGTTTAATAATCTCTTTCAATCATATTTATCTTTTAATAGGTGTGCAGATAACAATAAAATATCAAAGATATCAAAAATAATAATATCATGTTTTAAAAAACGAGGGGGAAATATCGAGAGGGAGATATGTTTCCCCGCCCCACCCCCCCCCCAATGCCGCCCATAGTCAGATGGTATTTGCGCTCAAAGATCAATCATTAATTCATCTGCCAAGGTTACATCATTGTTCTCATAAAAGCAAAGATACCATGCAGATGAAATAATGATAGGATAAAAATAAGATATGTTATGACTATCATAACAATTTGACACTTGACGGTGGAAGAGCTAATAGAATTTTGTGAATGACTGTAATCGAAATTTCTTCCACTTAGCGAATGAAACATGATTTTTCACTCCATTAGCTTTACATGCCTCAAATATAATTATTCTTTTCGGTTATGTATATGAATGCACAAATAATAGGCCTACAGTTTGTATTTCATAACATAAACTGCACAACATTTCATCACTGACATAATACGTAATATCGGAACCCCTTTTTTTCAAATTTAAACCTGTTATTAATTAATTCCTTCTTGCATTGACACATATAGCAAAAATATCTCACACAGGGTGGCCCAGAAGAATGCAACACCCGCGATCGCTAATTTTTTTCACTATCATCGGCAAAATGGTATTGTTTGTTTTGTGATACCCTGAACATTGATTTTATTTAGGCGTTTGGATCCTAGGGCCATTTTCCTGAGAAAATGTCTTTTCCCAAATTTCTTATTTTTTCAACTCCACTGATCCTTGGAACATCAAGGTTCTCATGACACAGCATGCCATAAAATCAGTTGGTCAGACAAACCGCAATTCCTCACATTGTGTTATTTTTTATCAAAGCGAGGGCATTCCAGCGGTTTGTCTATGTAGTTTATACTATGGCACGCTGTAACGAGAGAATTTCGGTATTCCGAGGATCGGTGGAGTGGAAAAAGTAGGAAATTTGGGAAATGACATTGCCTCGGAAAAATGGCCCGAGGATCCAAACGCCTTACTGAAAATCAATGTTCATGGTATCATTTTGTTGGAAAAAAATGTTCTAACCAATGAAAAACCAATTTCATTCTACCGATGATGTAGAAGAAAACTTACAATTGCAAGTGTTGCTTCCTTTCTGGGCCACCCTGTATAATTACTCAATTTAAAAATCTGCTTTGAATATGAAAAAAAAAACATTTTATGATGAATCAGGTGCCAAGCATCGTAGTCACAGTTTTTTTAATCTTGTAAATTTCAATCTATTTCAATTAAGTACTATGTCATGATTTGTGTACAGATTGCATGACAGTAAATACAGTGTGTATTGTCATGTAATCTGCACACAAATCATGAAATAATTTCTCGTATTACTAAACGTATTAAAACACTGCTGTAAATACTTACGCATAATATAGCTCAGGACATTTTGTTGGTAATAACAATGGGTAGTAATTGAAGTTGTTCTTTTCATCTGATAATTTATGAAGTATGGGATTGCTAAATCTATCATAAGGGAAACTCATGATCTGGTCTTGACGGTTTATATTTTTTGCAACGATTTTGCTCACAGAAAAAAAATATGCATAATTTATGTTGTTACAGTCATGTTTGATTGATTTATACCCTCCCTGCTCAAATGTATTGCAACATACACTATACGCATGCATTTTGAGTTAAAGGGGTTTCTCTATAATGATAGTTACTGAACTAAAGTTTATTATTGGAAAATAACAAATTGTTTGAAAAGAAATCATGAATATCATTTCTTCTTTCTTGTCCAAGGTGAAGAGATTATCAAATGTAGGCGCATCCATGACAGAGGGGCTGGAACTTAAAATTTTAATTTTTTCCGCCTCCCTATAGGAGTGGGGTGTTCACATTACCCTAGTTATTCGATTTCATATTTCCAGGGAAACGGTTTTGATGGTTTGGAAAGACTTCCAACAAACAAAAAGTGTCAATATCTCACTCTGACGCGGTTTCAGAAAGAAGACTACATCCGGCGAAATAGAAAACGCCTCCTATCTTCATAAGACATTTGTAAGGAGAATACGCCCCATATTTTAGACAAGACCTCTTCAAGTTATAATTTATTATTCTTTCTCAATTCTAAAGGCGGTTTACTTTTGCAAACATCCTAAAATTAACTGTCATGCAACTTTTCAGTACATTGGATATAATGATGTGCAGAGAAGGCCATCATCCTTAATAGTAGTCTTATCCTCCTTATCACTGACTTATGAAGATAGGGGGGGGGGCGCTTTCTTCTTCGAGGGGTGGGGTCTTCTTTCTGTGACCGCTTTAGAGGAACATATTGGCATTTTTTTTAAAGTCTTCCCAAACCATCAAAGCCGTTTCACTGGTAATATGAAACCTAATTACACACTAGGCAAAATAGGTTCAACTTTGCACCTTTAAAGGTATTGGCTAACATTTACCACAGTTAAAAAAAATCTGAGCCACATGATTCCCCATGCTACCAGTGTCTTTGATGAGGTCTAAAAATGAAGCCCTGAAAAAATTGTATTTCAAAATGATTATTCAGTGCTTTAAAAAAGTGAAAATCGTAAGTGCCCATTTCCTCCCATAGACTTACTGTGTGTACACCTAGGCTATTAAGGCCGTTTCCGTAATATATTAAAATTTCATGCATACCTTTTAAAGTAAAGGTTGTTCTTGACACTGACCTGAAAGCTTGTCTGAGCTTGTCCGACATAGAAAATAGTATAAGGTATGCAAGATGCATTTTCAATATATTGAAATTGTATTCATGGAAACAGATGAAAGAAATAGCTCGTCACCCGGCTTTGGAAGAGAAAACATCCATAAATTTGAATACATCATGAAAGTGGTCTATTGGAGTCAAAATGTGCACCTAAAAGGTGCAAACTTGCAAACATGATGGAGTGGGGCAAGGGCTCAGCCGTGAAAGTTGCAGATTTGCTCGAATACCGCGGCAGAAATTGCTCTGTGAATTTCCGCAAAGTTGCACCTTGTACGCACCTTTATTTTTTAGTGTGTACGATGCTAGTTTGAATTAACACCTCACCCCTATAGAGAGGCGAAAAAATGTTACATTTTATGTTCCAGCCCCTCTGTCCGTGGGTATGCCTGCATTTTGATCATCTCTCCGCCTTAGAGAAGAAAGTAGAAAGAATATTCATTGATTTCTTTTCGAATAATTTGTTATTTTCCAACAATAAACTTCATTAGGACATGAATATAGAAAGACCCCTTCAACTCAAAATGCACGCGTTATATTGTATGTTGCAATACTTTTGAGTAGGGAGTAGAGGGTGTATTTGGTAAGAAGTACCGTATCCATTTACACAAAAATACGTATATGGTGGTGAATTGTATATTCCTCGATAAGTGTGAGCAAAATGAGGAAAATTCGTGATTTGGATGAAATAAAACAAGTGTAGAAATTACTGGTGTGTTTGTTGTAATAATCTCTCATATCCGTCTATGTTTGTCATTCATAATACGATTACGATATCAGATTTATGTTATTAATGAAACATTAAATATACCGCCTATCTACCCGCTTATCTATCAATCAGTTACTGATATCGCATGCACTTACAAAGATAAAAACAATTGGCAGATAATTCAGAATAAAACTCACATGGTGCATTATCTCTTTATGTTTAGAAACAAAAACTCGATCGTTTAAAACAACATATAGGATTTGTAATTAAAATTCCCTTTACCCCTCAACACACACAGACACACGCATACACACCATTACACGCACGCACACACACACACACACACACACACACACACACACACACACACACACACACACACACACACACACACACACACACACACACACACACACACACACACACACACACACACACACACACACACACACACACACACACACACACACACACACTTTTTTGAGGAATCTTTGATTGTAATGGTATGCAACCACCCACATCACTCCCACCATCACCACAACAATTCCGCAAACCTACAACTTTTATTTACATCTTTAAACATTCTTAACATATACCAATTAAACAAATACTGCATGGCAAATTTAATTTTCAAAATCAGGTTGAATATTATTCCCGAAATAATTGCAAATATGTTTGTATTGAATAACAGTATACATAATTAAGAAACCCGAAATAGAAATCAATACCATCTGTGGAATATTACCAAACAATTTGCTCTTTATTCATTTCGACATTCTGGACCATATCTATGGAATTCCTTACCTAATGATATTATTGAATCCAATTCATTAAATGTATTTAAAAGGAAATTAAAAACTTATTTGATTGAATATACATGATAAAATTACATTGCATATATGTACATTTAAAATATATTTCTCGTTTCGGAGGGGTTACAATTATTACACTTATACTGTACGTCTTTTCATTCCACCGTTGTGTTGTCATTGTTTGTTTGTTTATGTAATTGAAGTGTACTTTATTTTATGTAATTGTATAACGTATTCATTTAAGTAATTTTTGTTATAGGAATTCCGCCTAGACAGAATGTTTTGACATTTTATGCAGTATTCCCCAATTCCATGTTGTTTTAAAATTGTACTACTATGTTATTTAAGATGTGTTTTTCCCTTTGTACTTGTTTGTTGATTTTTATCCTGGAATTGAAATAAATTTGAATTTGAATTTGAATTTACAACTAAAATAGCGGTCTCATATAGGATTATATACTGCAAACCAAACAAAGTTTTGCTTACAATCGATCAATCTTCTTGATGGTTTGCATAAAATATGTTTCTTAGTTCTCGGTCCTTTTAAGAAAATGACACTATGGCGATGAAATAAAACAACCATTTTTCTAATAATAGTTTTCGAGAAACCTTAGAGTTTATTTATACTGTACAAAAACAGTTCCGCCTATTTTAGAGGGAATGAAACATATTATTCGATATACTGTATTAAGACAATGTGAATATGTTTGTGTTTTCATGGAAAAGATATTGAAATCGTGCAGGCATCAAGGTTTGGTGGATGGAGTGGGGCGAGGGGAAGGGGCAATTCAAGCTGACGAATTTGGTTGGTAATAAGTACCTTATGAATAGCAATACAGCGTGTCTCGAAAAAAGTGTGCAAGTGAAAAGCGCGCTCTTTGGCAATTAGAAAATACTGTTGTGACACGATAGTATACATCAACGTCAAGGGCAAAGTCTGAGCTTTCAAATGCCGTTTGTTTTGTTCAGTTTGCTGGTTTTAATCCTGAGATATGTTTAGTTAACAACGAAAGGGTAATATCTCAAATATATTGATGCTATCAAGACCCCTTCCCGTAAGGGCACAATCGTGATTTCACCCTTTTGTTTTTTTACAACATATCTCAGCAAATCGAAACATAATTCGAAAGCTAAGACTCTGCCCTTGAGGTTCACGTAATCACGTGTCACAGTAGTATTTTCTTCCTAAGAGGGCGCTTTTCATTTGTACAATTTTTTGAGAGTACTGCAGCATGTCTTAACTAGAGGAGTTCGACTGCGTGCAGTCGATGGGTATGCCTCCGCATTCGGCATTCCCACCCAATTTGATTATAAAGCCTTGTGCATGAATGCAAGTCCCCTATTTGATCAGAAATTCATAAGTTACCTTGGTAACGAGACCAAGTCATGTTTGTATAAGCCCTTGTGACCTTTGACCTTTGAACTCCGAAATGTACATCTGTGCCTCATACTGAATACTTGAACCAAGTTACATTGATATCCAACAAACCGCTCGGGTTATCACGTTAACAAGCCCAAATCAGACATGTAGGAAGCCCTGTTGACTTTTGACCTTTCATCCTTCACCGGTGCCTACACACTCCACCCAAGTTTCCATCAAAATCTAATGAGCCATTCTTA
Source organism: Eucidaris tribuloides (assembly GCA_001188425.1). Lineage (NCBI taxonomy): Eukaryota > Metazoa > Echinodermata > Echinoidea > Cidaroida > Cidaridae > Eucidaris > Eucidaris tribuloides. Next base: position 15,121 of record JZLH01S0131004.1, read on the forward strand.
AGTTAGTCCATATAAGACAAGTATGGGGCCTCGTGACCTTTGACCTTTGATCTTTTAACTCTAAAATTTAATCGGTTCATTGTTGCCTTATAATACTTACTGCGCAAAGTAACATCAAAATCCGACAAGCCGTTCTTAATTTTATTGTGGTAACGTATCAAAATCATACATGTATATGAGGCAGCGCGACCTTTGACATTTTAACTCCAAACTCTAAACAGTTCATCGGTGCCGTATAATACATACTCCACCCAAGATACTTTAAAATCTGACCAATTGTTCGAAAGTTATTGTGGTAACGATCCCAAATCAGATATGTCTTAGGCCCTGTAACCTTTGACCTTTCAACTTCAAAATCTAATCAGTTCATCGTTGCCTCATAGTACATACTTAGTCCTAGTAAAATCAAAATCAGATCAGGCGTTCTTAAGTTATCGCAACAACGAGAACCAGTAACGGACGCACGCATGCACGCACACACGGACGGACAACCCCAAACATGATGCAACTTCGTTGCGGAGGCATAATAATTTTGCGAGTAGAAAGCGCCCTCTTTGACAATTGTAAATACTATTATGATGCTTACATCAACGTCAAGGGCATAATTTTTGTCCTCAAATGCCGTTTGTTCTGCCCAATTTGCTTGTTTTAATCTTGAGATATGTTGCAAACAACAAAAGGGTGAAATCACAATTGTGCCACTTTTACTAGGAACTATAGCAAAGGTGGCACAATTGTGACCTTACATTTTCGTTTTTAAATATCGCCGCTGTATCACCCGCTGTATTAGCACGAGTTTGCGAAAAGAATTGTTCCCACGTAAATTCATTCAATCTCACCCTAACCACATAATTTGATCCCGTTTTATTACAACAAACGCGCATTTTCGCAGTGTTCTGTACTCACGAGTAGAATTGTTCACTCCTTAAGGAGTGAATGACAAAGAAGAGTCAATTTAGAGTTAATTTCGAGTAAATTCGAGTGATTTTCACTCATTTTGGAGTGACATCAGGTGTCACTCGGGATCATCAATAATACTCTAGTACGAATTTAATCACAACAGTATTACAGAATTTGAAAATTATATAGATACCTTGAGATAACAGTGTTTTGCTATCCTTAGCAAATAATCTGCAGGTCTACTCTTCGTTCATTTTAAATCAACAATTATACACATTTACATGGTATTTACGGTATTTACAACATTTGAAATTTATAGCTGTCCTAAGATGAAACTAACACATCGCCTCAAGATATAATGGAGACTAATATTACATATTTACAAATCTTGAGATGATTATCATCACCGAATAATCTAAGCATCTTCTCTTTATCCATTCAAAATAAAAACATACATTGCACAAAGAGTAACAACATTCTTAAAAGCGGGCTAACTTAGTCCACTGACTAACTCTGCAATGTTAGTCGTCTGTCCTATGGAACGCTTAGCGATTATTAAAATTTAATAAAGTGAAAGAAATAGCACAAAATATGTCGTAAAAATGAAAATTTTAATCCCTTTCATTATAAAATATATAATTATTATAGTAATTTGTTACAGATTGAAGTACCAAACGCGTAATAAATATTGAAAGAAGTGGTGTCCCATAAAACAGGCGACTAAAATTCCAGAGTTAGTCAGCGGATTAAGCTAGCCCACTTTCAAGAATACTAGCCAAAGATTCTTACATGTCAAAATTATATATATCTTGAAATGACGAAGTATGTAATCTTAATGTCTTCTCTGTGATTATTTTAAACAATCAATACATATCTTGCACGGAGATTAACCACAAAGATATTTACATTTGAAAATTATAGCTTGAGATGAAACTATGGTATGCATATATCGCCTTACTTGCCTTATCACGACATTAACGGAGAGTGATATATTACTAAATTCACAACTTGAGAAAAGTCTTGAACGAATACTATCATCCGTGTACTACCTATCTACTTCAGTCCTCATAGAGTACCGAAGTGTGACGTCATACTGGTTCACAAATATGTGTGGACGATAGGGGAAATAGGTGCAGCGTTTTTAACCCGTTGGAAACAATTTGATTTCATTATAACACACATTTTCCATAGACCCCAAACACGAGTTAACTCGTTAACTCCAACGGGTTAAAACTAGCAGGAGATTCCAATTCGCACCCACTGATGATTTCATTATTGTTTCAAAATCGTAATTTCTGGACCAATTTGGCCGCATGACTTCGGTTCCTCTTGCATTGGTTACAAAGAAAAGAAGAACCGTTTATACTCTTTGATACATCGGTCTGGTCTTGCAAAAGCGATAAGCCACTTGCATTCAGGTTCCATGTTAAATTGAATTGCCACTGAAATTCACACTTCGTCGTCAATTTGGTCCATCGTGTTGTTGCTACTAGCTTTCGCCCTTAAATCCCTCGCTTTCTTATTAAGTACAAGAATTTTCAAGATATTGGACGGTTCGGGTATTTCAGACCATTGGCGCTTGATGATGCAACGGAAGACGGGTTTGAAGTATGGATGTTTCCAGGCGTAGATGATGGGATTGATACAGCTATTCAGGTAAAAGATAACTGTCAATATCAAAACAACGCGAATATTTTCTTGAGACATATCCAAACACGAAATAAGATAAGATGTCGTGTAAGGTACAATACAAAGAGTAAATCCACAAAAAACGTAGAGGAGATTTTTTGTGACAGTGGTCTCGAGCGTTCGGGTTGTAGTGTTTTCAGAAGAAATGCGGTTCGCGTGGAGCCTTGTATGTCTGAAGATACACACGTAGCAAATGAAAATGATGACCAGGATTGTGTAGAACTCAGAGATACCTACGTATTCGTTAATGTAGCAAGGTCCTGCCTTCCAGGAGCAGTCTAGGAAGTCTTCGTTATATCCAAGACCCGAGGCTCCAATCAGTGTTAGGATTATGTTTCCCAGCCAACTGAAACAGATCATTATGATAATATTGCGCTTTTTGTACACTTTCTGGTACGTCACTCTTGATTTTGTGATCAATATATATCGATTAAGTGCAATCAGTCCAATTGTGATAAGACTGCATGCAATGGATGTAATGCCAGCTGCTGAAACAGTCACGCAAATCCAGTCCGACAACGGCCAGCCATCCCGTCCGAGCAAGGCGATAGCTTGTCCCGGCAACACGAGGCAAGCCAGTAGATCCGCAACGCTGAGATTCACGACAAATGCGTTAGTGGTGGTTTGCAGTTTACGAGATAGGACCACTGCTGCTAGGACCAAACCATTCCCAATAAGACCAACAACTGACATAACGCAGTAAATACTTGCTAGAATGACTTGTTGGTAATAACGGATGATTAAACCTCCGACTTGAACCTTCGTGTCGTTATAGTAGTAATATGTTGTGCTTTCCAGTGATGACATGTTTATACTAAACGACGAAGTAGACATGTTTGTTAATATTCTTAAACTCAGTAACGGCACGTACGTGTAGTCCTAATTAGACTACTCGTACCCATTGAGGAATTTGGTCATGCAATCACAAGACACCAGATCTAGACCAAGAACGTTACCATAAAAAAAAATAGAAATGTGTTCAGGTATACTGCTGATATCTGTGCAAACTGTGGTCATGAAAAGAACCGAACGTTTCGACGAATTCAACACGAAACTAGGAGTTACAATAATGACAAGAAGCGTGTCGACGCTTTACTTATACTTGACGAGTTTGGTCGTGGGATAACAAGGAACCGGACTAGTTGATGGAGCCGTCGACCAAATGAGAAATTAAAATGCATTCACTGTCAATATCTGTCAGGAGTGTGTGGCCTTGCAAACTAGGAACGTGCAGACGAAGTCAGGGACAAAGTGAGAATTATTCTAATAATAACAACTGAAATTCAGTTTAGACATCTCACTTTTGATATTCATGACGATTTTGCTGGTAGGATTGGTCGTCAATATACAGAACAAGGGAATAAATTCCCCGTTAATATTTTCTTATGTTCAGCTTGAAATTTGAATCTTACACTACCAGTAACATTATTTCAGCTGTAAAACCTTTTCATCCAGTGAAACCCGACTTGTTAATCAAATTTTCATCGTTAAACCCCCAAAGGTGAATGGACTATAATATCGAGTTCATCAATCATTTGTTTCGTCTTTCAAAGGGGAATGCACTTAAACGTGGATGGTACTGCTTTATGTTCTAAAAATCACGAGAGAAATATACTGTACGTTGCAAAAGAGAACATGAAGTTGTACAATAAAGATGAAACAATAAATTCAATTCAATTGAGATAATCGTTAATGCAAATGAATTTCCCCATACAAGATAGATGCCTTTCCTTCCACCACCCATGAATAGAAGTAGTTTGATTTAATTCAGTAATTATTTTCCTTATCTCTTTTTTGTCCGCAGAAAAATGTACTCAAAGATCTTCACTTCCTCACCAAAATTAAGAAAATGCTGGTGCATTGTCCCTATTGTCATTCTTTGCTATCCATCAAATGATATTTGATTCTTTGATTAACTTCATAGACGCCTATATTCTCAAATAAATGACAAATTGTCAGCATGTAAAACTTGTCCGCCTTCAAAATAACCGAATTTAATTCATTTGATTGGCCAAAATCTTAGTTTCTTACACGGACAAACTAATGCCAAAATACCCATTTGAAGACTTCCCTATGGAAACTCAGTTTTCCGGTGAGTAGGCCTACCGCTAACAGCATTGGCTGACGCGATATTGCGATATCTCACGATACTTTATTCATGAGATCGATTGTAGGTCGTCAGGGAGGGCTAAACGGCTCATGGGGGCCGGGCCGGGATGCATGGCATCCTTAAAAATTAGCGACGATAATATAATTTGGACTGTCGCCCCACCCCGCCCACACACATAAACACACTTTTTTTCAGGTTTTGATGTCACGTAATGGTGTGCAATCCCTTGCTATCCAACAGATCTATCGGTTTTGACAGATTTTGCGACGCCAATGGATCGTTGAAACCAAACTGATTTTTTTTTGACAAATAAAGCAATCAATCTTTCTGATAATTTTCGTGGAAATATCGTGATTATCTTCTAATGGGCCATTCTTTGAAAAGTGAAAGCAAATTGTCAAAAAATGAAGTTTGTTCTTTGATAATTTCTCAGTTGCATATTCATGCAAAGCATAATCCAAAGTTACTGAATGATATTTTTTTTGAAAAAAAGTCCATATTTATGCTAATTAACTAAATTTAAATACAAATGTGTTATAATGTAAATATTGAGCATTTTTCCTCTTAAATAGATTGGTAAAAGTGAGTGTAATAACTTTCTTTCTGAAGATTGATGTGGTCATATGTTTGTCCACACCCATTCAAACTAATACTACCTAATGAGAGAATAGTTTTTATTCATTCATTAATGAGTAATTAACAAAACAAATTAATCAACTTTAAATGTCACACCACGTGACAGGAAAACATGATAAGTTTTTCCAGCAGAAACTACTGTCTTGATAATATTTTCTTTTTGTGTCAAAGCTAGTTTGGTTATGTCTTTACTTTACACCAAATATGAGTACCATGAATTGCCATTCTTAATTAATAACGAGCAAATTAATTGTGTCACACCAGTGACGATGTTGTCATACTTGTTTTGTTTGGGTATGTTGCAATGAAGCTACAGGGCATATGTAGTCTCAGTTCTAGACCGCTATTGCAACTTTTTTGGCCTCCATAGAACACTTACTCTCTGACTGTTTTACCTTCAGAGAAACTTACTTTGCCTAAATCAAGACTCTTGTATTATTCAAAGCAATTGACTGAAGACAGTAGTTTCCTTATCAATAAAACAGACAGGTTTAATGTAACATGTAAATTGTATGGAAGCCAGGACTAGGCATGTGTTGCCTGTAGAACAGTTTCATGATAAATGCAAAATGTTATGCATGCCATTCTGTTCGACAAAGTTGCTCTTAGCAACCTGACAGCTGCAGGAGGCTTGGCAGACATTAGCACACAACTAATGTATGCATATTGCATTTTTGGTATTGAAAATGTATTGATATGAACAGGTGGGTAGTTTTTGAAGAGAAAATATCGCATAAATTTCAATACATTATGAAAATGTGAGATGTACAGGGTGTGCATTATCTTTGGGTTTCAAAATTAGTAAAATGTCAAAAAAAAATATTTGAAAAAAGTACGAGAGGCAGCCATATCAGAAATCTAATCATTTGTGGGAAATATAAGGGGCATAAGTGATTAAATTTCAGGCCATGTAGCTCGAGAGGTTTTCCCAGAAATGTACTTTTGGTCCACATTACCGATGATGTATATAATTATGACTACAGTATACATGTCACACACGTTGACACCCAATGTCACACACGTGGGCGACACTTCATTCCATAAAGAAATTACATTAAAAAATACTTGCTGAGAGATAAATAATAATTTATTGTCATTTCTACTTACTACACTATAATGAAAGTCCTGCAGAATACAACATTGTAAGAGTTGACAATTTTTTCACAACAGTTTGCAATAACTCTAATTATGCAAAAATCATCTCCGTGTGAGTCACAACACTGACAAACTTATTGAACTCTGACCCTAAATAGGTATGTTAACATAACATTAAATATTTTCACTTGATCCTATTGACATATATAAGATATATGTTACATTATCAAAACAATTACCTGCAAGCCTTTGAATTACATGACATTTTTGTACCAATTTGTGAGTATTTTTGGTCACACACGTGACAAAGAATGGCCATTAATTGAGATTTTCTGACCTCTCGAGCCAAACGAAACAACTGGTGAACTAAATTCCACCGATCTGGTCATAAGTACCGGGAAAGCGTTAATTTTTATTTGTATGATACAAGATTCCGTCTACAGCTTGCTCTAAAAAAAATGGTGCAAGGTAAAAGCGCCCTCTTTGGAATATTAACGAACTTGTGGCATGAATGCTTACTATTGACGTCAAGAGCAGCAGTTTTAGTTTCAAATTTTTGTTCTTAGTTTTAATCTTAGAGATACGTTTTTACTAAACAACGAAAGGTAAAATCAGAATTAGGGCACTTTTCCTACAGTCAATGAGAGCATCAAGCGCCCTCTAGTAAAGCGGTACAATGTCATTTACTTTACCCTTTCGTTATTAATAAACAATCTCGAAGATTAATACAAGGCAATATGTGAACCATAACAAACTGCCATGTGAAAAGCTAAGTATATTTGGAGAACGTTGTTGACGATGTTTGAAAAATGTTTTTAAAACAGACCATTAAATTCACTTTTTGCAATAAACATTATAATGCTAACAGGGGATTAATAATTGTATTATGTTATAAAACGTTATTAGAAAAGATTATTTGGAAATCATTTCTGATACCTTTAGGAAATGTTACTAAATACATTATGGCTATCTGAAGCCTGGACAAACAAAGGCTAACTGTTTTTTTTTCTATTTTGTATCTACCGTGATAAAGTTCTGAAATAGAGTGATACCCTTCGTTAGCTGTACCACGCTCCCAAACATAATCGCTACTCACATAAAAGTCAACTCCAAATTTCTAGGCCGTAGAAGAAACTTATTTATAGCCATGAACTTGAATTAATCAAGCTTTTTAACAACATACCACTCAAAATGTACGTCTTGGTGCCCTCGGTCGATAAGAATTATAACTACCTGGTTAGGGACCACCTAATGGTGTCACCAGAGGTAAAAAAACACAAACCAATTTTGGAATATGCTTAAAATCTGGATAGTGCTCAGAGATTACAAAGTCGTAGACTAGAAGGCCTGGTATTAGAGAATTGTGCAGTAAAGAGTGGTTAGAAATACAC
>JZLH01S0131016.1:0-10122 GCA_001188425.1 Eucidaris tribuloides
ACAACTTTTTCTTTATTTTGATGAGAAGATATTGCTTGAGAATTGGCTAAACCACTCTAAATATTCACTTATTTTCACTAAATGTACCTCTACAAGGATAATATTTAATGCATTTTGAAATTTTATATTCACTCCATGTTGATACATGTAGCTTGGTTATCAACCAGGACAATGCAAGAAATTTCCTCAATATCACTTATCTGCATTGTTCCTTTTTCTTTTCTTTTGGGACAGTTTTCCAGACAGAAATATATACTGGACAAAAAAGAAACACTTTTATTAACTTGTAATGTAGTCTATAGTCTGTACACTGGCCAAATGGTACATGTAGATGTACAGTGTGTATCAATAAAAAGGTAATCCATGTTTAGAGCTTAGAATATTGCTAACTACTTTTATTACAGAGATTTACAAGTATAATACAATAAAGAGCAACTTTTTCCTTTTTCAAATAATACCTCACTTGCATCACTGGTGTCATGCATGACGAGTACATTGCTCTTGAAGAGAACAATACCAAGTTACACTTTTCTCAAGTTTGGGTCAATGAATGAAACAGATAAATGGGTTCATGTTTTAAAGTATGAGAGGTTGTCACATTTATGCAGTTATGCCAAAACTTGGAAAAAAGTGTGACTTGACATTGTTCTCTTCAAAAGCAATTTACTTCGGTCATGCATGACACCAGTGATGCAAGTGTGGTATACATTGGAAAGAGAAAAGTTGTCTTTATTGATATTATACTTATAAATCTAATAAAAATAGTTGGCAATATTCTAGCCTCTAAACATGGATTACCCTTTTATTGATACACACTGTTATAGGATTATGGCTTAAGAGGAATAGAAAGTTCTGCCAATTTGTAAATATTCACAGTGGACTTGATATTTTGATTATGAATTTGTCTTGAAAAAACAGTAAGAAAATGCTTGGTTGTAATAAGAAGCGTACAAATGATTGCCATCCTAATGGAGACATGCAATTAAATTGTTCAGTTAGCAAAATTATAGAGCATACATGTTATTACAGTGTAGCCATCATGTTATTATAAATTCACTGAGGAAATTCTTTGCTACTGAAAAAAGTTCTAGAGTTTTGCACACCTTGGCCTGAAAAAAATCCACACGTCATTCGTTCCGACTGCAAATCATTCTAAGGTTTTCGATTTTTTAAATAAGTTGTTTAAAATCTCAAAAAGGAAATAAATAACTCAAGTTGTTCTTGAAAGAGTTGGCTTCTGGCCTAATTGTTAAAATATGTTCCAAAACACTGAAATTGAATACCATTGAAAATTTTCAGATTTTTCTTACTTTTGCCCCCCCCCCCCCCCCCCCCCACAATCCAAAAAATGTATTGACACCCCTGACATTCACCAACTGTATTTGTTTATTTTTCCATGTAGGCCTATTTCATTTCAACATTACCCACACACAGTGATGATGCCAGGTTTAAGATAAAGGGGGGGGAGGCCAAGAACAGGCCCAGTTGATTGGGGGCAATTAAAACTCTGCCCATGATTGGGATGGGGTCCAGAGGTTACCTTGGGATTTTGTATTTAATCTGTGCAGAGCCGTCAAATTCTGTATTTTAATGTCAAGTTAGCCAATTCTTGAAAAGCTTTAGAAAAATAAATGTTCCACACAAAATTTTGATTAGAGCCACCATCAGGTTGTACGGGGTTCTGACCCGTGATACCAAGGGCAGAGCCCCCAGAAGTAGGCCTACTGTATTTTACTGCCATAGGGCGAAAGTTGGTCTACCAGACCCTTGATAATCAGTCTATCAGACCCTCAGTCTATCGGACCCTCAGCATTGAACCCTCAGTCTAAAGGCCTCGCGGTCTAACGCTGTTCGATAATCAGCCTCCTCTTGGACCCTTAGTCTACAGTCTGTAACCGCCACTTACATGCCTACGTAAACTCAGACCACATCTTACAAATTATTCCCAATGTCTGCATCCCCATGTCCATTCCCTTGTCCATACCTACACCTCGTTCATACTCTGCTATTCTCTAAAAGCCCTTGCTAATAACCAGTGTCCATTACCCAAACCCAAGCGAAGTTTTTCTTGAATTTGAATGCTTGAAAGTGAACTTGTTCATTAAATGCATTTAGTACACAAATACTGAATGATACACTAGTCTGTCTAGCACTTTGGTCTTGTCCAGGACGAGGTAGGACTTGGAGGCATCGTGATGAAGGAAGAGGGCTCGACTACTGCGAGCTCATCGGGCAGTGAGCCAGAGCCAGGATAGGTTATTATCAACTAAATCTGGTTTCATAAAAACAACAGATAATCAAAAATAACTAATTGACAAACATAAACAAACTTGTCCAAAAACACCACTGAAAGAACATACTATGATACTAGTAACATCTTGGATTCCAGTACTATCATCCAGTAATGATCCCACCTGTATGGTAGCGTATTTCATATTTCCCAGTATTTCCCAGTAAAAAGGCGGTAAATACCGGTATTTCCCGGTATTTCCCACCCATCCGGGAAATAAGGCAACCGTCCGGGAAATATGCCAACCCTGCATGTCGCACCAAAAATTGCTGAAAAACATGATTTTTGTGTACAATTTCAATACAAATTGTGTTCTCAGCCAAATATCACAAATGCCCGATTATTTTTGCTTTTACTGATTAAAATTACTTAATTTTATGCTGTTTATGTTTGCATTAGTGTCACCGACAAATTTTGTTGAAAAAACAATGAAAAACAAAACTAAGGTAGGGAGCTTCACAAAAAAAAAAATAACTCTCTTAAAAAATTATCTAAGTCCTGTAACAATGAAGTTCAATATTGCAATTAATGAATTATCATATCCAATAATAAAATATTCACAAATGTACAGGAATTCCCAGAGAAATGAGTGAAAATCTCAGTCATGTTCAATGTCCCAAGTTTAGTGTGTATAAAATTGTCCCTAATAATACCATGCATTATACATGTAGATAACTAGATATACTAGATGTATGCCTTAAAATTGCCCGATAATGCCCAATTGAAACTGTGTGCTCCAGTGAGCTCCAATGGCTTTGCTTCAAATTGTACATGCATTCAGCTTTCCACAAATGCCGTTACAATACCACTTCGTTTTACATCGGTGGTAAAATTATGCATTTTAAATTCAGGGCCAATTGAGTCATTGACTTTTTTGGAGCCATCTGCAGCAATGCCTAGTAACTATGGGCCGGTTTCACAACGACGTCCTATCCTAGTACTATCCTAACGCGCAAATCCTAAAGTTGGGTGGAAGATAGGACATTGTCCTAAGTCGTTTCACGAACAACGTCCTAACTGCCTTCTAACTAGTACATTGTGTAAACGATAGTATCGCTTGAGGTATCAATAAAATATGTTTCTTTACGGTAGACTTGTACAAGTCGTAAAATGTACGTATATTTTCCTGGACACAGTGTAGTCTTTTATGCAGACCTGTGTTGTTTTCTAAGCTTAACTTCTTAGTAGCAAAAAGATTACGCATATTTTGTAAAATAAACATGTAATCAAACATATTTGCAGTTGTTTATGACATGATAATGATTTAAAACAAATTAATTTTGCACTAAATTACACACATACATGAAATACGGTATAATTTTGTAGACTAATACAAAACAATACATGCTGACTGTGTGACGTGGTGGTGAGAGGCTGTCACGGTGGGCTTGTGTTGAGTTGATTTGTTTTAACTCTGAGTCTTTGCTCTTGGACGGTCTATAATGGCCATTCCTCTTGATTTATGAATATGCTAGTGTATATTACTTGTTGTTTAGTTTGTTCAGAAAGGTCGTCCTCTTTTTCAGAAAATATATTCAAAGGGAGGACATTTATTAGAAAAAGCCATAAATCTGGATGGATTATAACGATTATCTTACAGAAGAGCTCTCCACGCCACTCGAATGCAGCTCTTGGACTACTCTGGTCAGTTTAAGCAATATTTACCTTCTTCCCATTAAACAGCGGAAATTAGAGTAGAAAAACATCACCCATACTTCTTCTGAGGGGCCGAATTTGCTCTTCTGTCTGATAAACCGGCCTTTCAGCTTGTGCACCGTCGACTCAGCTTATGTGGCTTTCGTGGACTTGCCGTCATGCCCAACTTTCTCGGGTACATCAACGTACTACACAGTATTTAGCTGGGCAAACGTGACAACCTGAAACTTCTGTGTTATTTAACTTTCTTTGACCCGTTATTATGTAACTGGTTGAACGATTATTAGGCCTAATATTATACATTCGGCCTTTCTGCATTTTACCATTTCTTAGTTATCTCCATCTTTAATATTCTAACGAAATGTTCTTTTTGAATGCGAGGATGAATAACGTGCTTGAAATAGTAAGTGGCCGGCTAAATAGGAGATTATTATACCGACCTCCAACGGTGTACCGGCTGTGTAATATTGCGCTGTTCTGGAGCTGTGGCTGCGTGGTCTTCCCAGCTCCGCCGCCGGCGGCAATCTCTTCTCCGCATTTGACAGACGGAGACTTTTACCTCGTCTTGCCACCATTGAAAAAGAGGTAGATCTAGCGTGCGTAATTTTAATTACTTGCCTTTAATAAATTTATTATGAATAACATACAATAAAGATGAATCAGACCGATCCATCGTGGTTGGACAATAATACGGTTCGAGCGATTTGCTGCTGGGGTTACCGAATTTTCATACGCCGCGGGCTAATGCGGTTTTTGGAGCTGTTATGCGGCTCTTTGGAGCTGGAACGATTGCTGTTCGGCTGCTGGCGTTATGGCGCCTGGCCGCCAGCTGGCTTCGGCTCCAGCACGCGCCCAGCGGGCCTGGTTCGTTAGCTCTAATCTGATCGCTAGTTGGCCCTGCGCGGATTTACATTGACGCTACGGCGAGAAGTCTAGGGTATGCAGACTGCTGTGAGTACGCAGAAGCCAACACCAAAAAGTTACGTTAAATTGTAACTTATACGTGCCATGTTGGAGATGAAATAACAAATCTATTTTGCGACAGACATTTTGATCCGGCTCTGAGATTCGATACTGGCTGATAGATTGGAGGACCCATCTTCTAAGGCACAATTGTGGACGAAATAAACCATCGGGATATGTCACATACGGTGCAGCAAAGTTGACAATTACCACGACACGCCACAAAAAATTGAAAACCAAAACGAGAACGAAACGCTAAGAAGATGCAGGACATATCTATGTAATTTTGAGTTATTTTGACATATTAAAATGGCCGCGAAAAACAAGAAAACTCTTTAGATACTTTCTTTGTTCTTACATTTCAGGAACGGATGAATAACACGATATAAATACCGTTTATTTCTGTTCTCAACACGCCAACTTATAATTTCAGGGTTGTTTTCAAGTATTTTCCGTTTACACAGATCTCGCACACACAGCAAGGTAAAAACGATTTTGTTTTTTTTCGGAGATTGTTCCCATTTCTGTGGCAAATAATGGCATACATGATGACTCAGGATTAGTTTCAAGAGAGCTGAGGACAAATAATTTAATGCAGATACTTGACAATTCAGCGCTCCGATATTAGGCATCTTAGAGAGTATGGAGCTGACAGGAGACTTGTGTGCGTTAAACGCGAGTTCGGTGCACAGCTGGCACAGCAGAATCACCCGGCTGTTAAGACGTCACGACAAAAAGTGCCTCTTTTCTGTAGCCGGTTTTCGAGGTGTGGGAGAGTGTCAATTGTTATCGCATTTTTATTTTCATAAAACCCGAAGCTGACACAATTCCATGGCATGTTTAGCTGCCTGAAATGTTTAAATTAACTCATTTAATTATACAGTCAGCTAAATTTACTGGATTTTATTTTCCTATGAATATCAACTTTAAGTAATAATGATTCTTACAGCCGGTAAATTGCCAATTACAAAACTAACGCCGAGATTTGGGCACATGCGATTTTTGTCAGAATTTCATTTCATTTCATTTCATTTATTGCCATAACTGCCATGAGTTTCAAAAATGAAAAGTCACAAATATTTTCAGAAGTTACACCATTGACATCAGTTTATCTACATAATACACTGGCGTAGTATTAACTAATGAGATATAGCCTACTCATTTAAGGAAATAATTTACGCAGCATTGTGGTTGGAAATCTAAAAGCAAAGCTAGTGATTTATCTAGACTTCCATACAGCAATTAAAAGAAAAATATCATTTCAGAATCAATAAAGGCAATGAAAGAAGGAATATAGGCCTACGAAAGTCAACACAAATAAAGGATAGGCATGAGTAAATTCTGCAGCTATAAAATAAATTAGCCTATGTGTATTATTTTTTGTGAAACAAAACAACATAGAATGAGAAAAGGTAAACTAAGAGATCAACGATATCAATGTGACTCTAAAAATAATCTTTTAATCAAACATTTCATTTTTACAATTTAGTTTTAACCAACTTTTAAATGACTAGTTGCCAAAAATATCATTCTTCTACATGTATCTTCTATTTTGTCGTCTTCTTCTCATTATCATTATAATCAATTATTATCATTATCATTATCATCATCATTGTTGTCTTTAATTCTTTTTATATTATCATCGTCAATATCATCATCTGAGAATTCAATTTTCTGAGGTAAGAATAATATTGCTATGAAATATATCTTTTTCAGTTGCTATGAATACCAAATGATCATCACTGTTATAAACAAATCCTATACGAAATTGAAGAATCTCGGGGAAAATCCCAATTTTGACTTTATGTACCATTTCTTATACTCTTATGTCCCCTTCTTTGCCCAAGTCAGCACCGTCCTGATAGGTTTGCCAATATCTTTCGAGATTAGCCCGCGCGCACGCACACACGCCAATATTACGGCAGCACGTGCGATTGTACAGCTTAGATAGAGATAGGACGGAGTTAGGACTGCCCATGAGCTGTCCTAGAATTATGACGTGATTTAGGACGGAGATGGGACGAAGATAGGATAGGACGGTTTCGTGAAACAACACCAACGTCCTATCTATCTCCCTAGTTAGGACGCAGTTAGGATAGGACGCTTTTGTGAAACAGGCCCTATGATCCTACCCAACTCACTCACGAGAGTCGTGCCTTGACTCTGACTGTGTGCGATTCTTATACCTGGCCAAAATTGCATTTCTGAATGCAATATGCAATAATTTCAACTTTAATGAGTAAATCCTCATGATTTATTACAGGCCAGACATGAATATTTGGTTTGAGGCAGTTTAGTTTTTGAATTAAAAATATTATAAAAATAATAGGTGCCGGATTTTTGGAACCATGTCTCCTGCCTTAGCACAAAACTTACATAGAAAAGCGCCTCTATCATCAAATTTTAAAAATCTCCAAGAAAAGATAGCAGACAGCTGTGAGGGGTAGTATAGCATCTATTGCACTAACGTTATACACCCCTTACTGGTAACTATGGGTGACCCAACTAAGGTCGAAAAAACATTTAGTTTTACAAACATATTTTTGTACATTAGCACGTCTGAATCTCATATTGATGAAGTCATGTGTCATCGCTATTTGAAGGAGACCAATATACAGGCCAACCAATCTCAGCTCCGTCATTTTCAACAATCTTACTCACTGGGTGATTTCAAGTTTTGGATTAGTGTTTGTGTTAGTGTTATCTTAACAATAACACGAGCATAAATCCGAAACTTGAAATCAATCCGTGTTAGTGAGTTGACCCTGAAATTATGACGCATTTCCGGAAGTTGGTGTTATAGATCGTGTTGAAAATCGTCTGCTGAACCGAGCGCGAGCTGGGTTGCTGGTGTTAGCGATTTACATGCATTTGTCCCATTCACTAACACTAGACCCTAGGGTTTAAGAAAATCACCATTTCAAGTTCGTTGTTAGTGTTAGTGTTATTTCTGTCTCGGCTTACCTCGCTGGGTCGCGCAGTTGTACGTGTAATGTCTATGGCAGCGCGATGGCGAGCGGTAAGCGGCAAGAAAAAATTACAATATTTTAGATTGTGAAAGAACAAAGACATAATGAAATAAGTCAAATACATGAAATTAAGGGGGAAGTACATGCCTTTCCGACAGTATTACATTTGTAGTACGATTGTTCAAATTTAATAAAGAAAATACAACATTTCTTCAGGTTTTCCGCGGTTTTCATGTTCGTCGAACAAGAGATGTGACGTCACGCTCGTGTTAACACTCGCGTTATACTGATTACAGAATCGATAGTGGCCGTTAATCCGAGTCGCAGTGTTGGAGTTCGGTTTAACGGCTCTTGACGTCTACTAACACTAACAATAACACTAATCCAAAACTTGAAATCACCCACTGAAAGTGTCAGATCAAAAAAAAAAATGGCTGCTCGCGGAGTCGCGCTCATGAATATTTTGTAGAAATTTGGTGTCATTTAATCCGTTATCAGCTTGGATACAAAACAACACTGGCACCAGAGCAATCATGTGGAAGTTGTCCTTGGGAGAGTTATCCTCCGGGAGAATAGTCCAAGGCCAAGAACCCCACTCGGGCACTTGATCGAGTCGCCCATTGCAATCATACACAACGAATTAACGTCAGGGAAGAAATCTGTCATACGAACATGGTTTACAGTAGGTGGGACTAAAAAATAAATCCGTACCACTACTATTTTTTTCCGTTTTACACAAGCTCATGAGCAGGCTATAGTCATTAGTCACGTGTATCATACTAGAAAGACCCTCAATTTCTACAACCACGACTGATCAATTATGCAACCTTTCCCAGAATGACCACTGACCCGACAATATAATCTAGACTGAGTCTGAGAAATCTTACCCAATCCACTCCACGCCAGGGCTGCCACTCAAAATTTTGATTTCCCCTACGCCGCGCATGCGTATTTTCCCCTACGGACACACTTTTCCCCTACGCCTACTTAAAGACAGTACATTAACACTGTGGAAGACCGTTTAAAAATTGTCGAACTTTGCTATCTGACATATCTGACAGTGTTTGAATGGACAAATAAACACCTCTAGAACACAAAAAGTTTGGACAGTTATGCTGTCACTAGTACAATATGTGCAGATACAAATTGGCACATTAATTTTATATCGGGCGAGTAAGGCAAATCTGGCACAAGCAGCAGGTCTGATGGAGAAAAGGCTGGATAGGTCTGCTCATGTGATGTTTCACTTTGTTGTGAAAAGCCACGTTAATGATTGTTCACCTGCAAAGTTTTTTCAGGCCTTCATTTTAGACCGTATCTAAAGACACTATCAGCGATGGGGAAATTCATGTAGCTCAGATTTTTTAAACTTTGGACACATGTTAATACATGCCTTTAACCATATTTCCTATGTTGAACCTATGTTTTTCTCCTACAAAATCGACTTTTTCCTTACGAAGGTATGGTTTTCCCTAAAAAATAACCTTAGAAATGCAAAATATTGATCACAATTTCTTCCTCAGCGATGGACAAAATGGGCGAATATAATCGGATTTCCTTGGAAAAATTACGAATATTTCTGAAAATTGTCAAACCCCCCTACATCCCCTACAAATCATCAAATCCCCCTACGTTTCCCCTACGGAAGGCCATTTTCCCCGTAGGTATCCCCTACCCCCTACGCATGGCCAAAATCCCCTACGGTAGGGGATTTCCCCTACGAGTGGCAGCCTTGCTACACGCACACTTACTCATCGATCACCCACGTAATGACAAAAATATTTTTCCCACTATAGTAGAGCGGATAAGCAGACCAATTGTGCAAAATTTGACTAAAGCATGAAACTTTCACCAGTGTTAGGACACGCCATAAGCTTTATTTTAAGATCGGGAGGTAAGTCAGATTTGACCTCTGATGACCTCTAGGGGTCAATGACCTTAAATTATGCAAATTTTGAGGTTTGGCGTCATTTTGGTAATAATAAACGTGGTTGTGATGCACTATAAACATGCACTTTTGTTACAATGGAGTTGCCCTGGCATTCAAGAGAGCATTGGTAATTATTAAGAGGCTTTCACCTTTGACCTTTGATGATTGTGAAAGGTCAATGACCTCAAAATGTCAAAATATTGATTTGGCGTCATTGGTTAATGATAAATATGGTTATGATGCGCTAAAACACCTATTTGTGTCCCGATGGAATTGTCTTCATATTCCACGGATCAATGTTGATGATTAAAAGG
>JZLH01S0131038.1:4782-16230 GCA_001188425.1 Eucidaris tribuloides
AATTCAAAAATTGATATTTGACTTATTATACGGCTCTCGAGACCTTTCATGAATTTTTCTTGTTCAGAACTGTAGCACACACCAGTGAACACGGGACGTTCTGTAAAGTCAGCGGCGGTTTCTACATTTAAAGCGGACCATCAGTATATTTTTCTCATGACAATGATTTTGAACTGCCTACACGTATCCATGAGTTGTCGAAAATTTAGTTGAAAAGATTACAAATAACATATCTTTGTTAAAATAACGTTCCGTCATATCAAATATGATGTTCATACTTTCGAAAGACACGTAGTTATTTATTTTTTTCAACTAATTCTTCGACAACATGGATAGTGTTAGACGCTGTACCATGTTCGCTATCTCTCTAGAGAGATTACATTATATGACGTATTATACAGCCCCTCCTGGCACCTTTAAAGCCCCTCAATTCTCTGGCCATTGCTGGAACACAACACCAGTGAACACGGACAGTTGTGTCACGGGCGTAAATCCGGCGTCGAGGGTGGGGGAGGGGTGGATGATCGATGAAATTTTCACCTTTTGGAACCCTAAAATCAAGGCCTATTCTTGACAGGGGGGACATCCCAAGTACTAATACATGTCCACTAATCATCTACCTAAAATTGCATATGCTTTTACTGTGATTACATTTTAGACCTTTCACGCAATGTGTGTGTTTGCAACTGTGCTTATATAAACAGTAAGTACAATTATAGCATTAAATTTGTAGTTGGTTTTCATGGCCTATTATCAGATGCACGACGCGAGCGAGAAATTTTTAGGACTTGTAGAATGCATGGCGGTCAATAACATCTTAAAAAGGGGAGAAATGCTTCTGAAATGTCTAATTCAGAAACTGAAAAAGACCTTCAAACATGAATAATTCGTGAGCGACGCGCGTAGGACGCAGCTGAGAAATTCAAAGAAATTGCTCTAAATTGTTTTTTAATTCGGAGGCACGACTAAATAGAGAAACGGGGCATTTCAGAAACAGTATCACTTAACAAAAATAGTGCGATAGACTAAAGGTAAACTGGTGCCCTAAAATTGTCACTTAGAAAATGTCCACTAAAATTATATATAATATAAAATGTTATATATTGATAAACACAAAATACTTATTTGAAATTGGGGTATATTTTATGCAGATCACCGCCCCTCTCAGAATCGGTGGTATACGCCCCAATTTTCTTCTCCCAATTTATGACAGTGTTCTTGATTCAGGCAGTTCAGATTGCTTGGTCTCTGTTTCAGTACTACACTGAAAACTAATATTTCGAAAAAGTATGTTTAAAGTCGGAGCGATTACACATTTCAAAAATGATTGATTAATAACTATCCTATCATGCAGTGGACGACCTATAAAACGAAGGCCCTAAACTGCAAGCGAGGGGCTTTTGGACTATTGAGTTTTTAGATTAATTGGATTGATCTGCATTCATTTTCAAGGCATTTCACGAGAAATTTCCACTAGTTAGCAATTTTATCAATGCTTAAATTATTTTAAAAATGAAATTTTTTCTTGAAAAGTGGGGGGGGGGGGTTTGATGATCATTATCTTACAGAAGAACATGTTACGTTAATTAGTTCAAATTCTTCTGTAGCATGATAAGGGTATGCAACTTTTGTTGCACTTAAAAGGTTTATTCATTTTTTGTTGATTTTATATCGGATAATTATTTTTTAATGCCTATCATTTCGTGAGAATTCAAAATTGACTAGACTTTTATATGGTCTCTCGGGCACCTTCAATAAATTTTTGTTTCAGAACTGTAGCAACACAGTGACCGCGAGTCTGTAAAGTCGGGGGCGCGTGCTTTCTGTCATTCTAGGACCATGGGTAGATGAGTGAGTTTTCTTATGTATTCTCAATTAAATTTAGTTTCCATGACACACAGTCATCGGAAGGCATGATGATGTTATTTTCAAAGAGAATTGTTTTAGGCTATTCTTTTACCATTCTTTTCTCAACAAGCGACTTATTGGAGGCGAGTGTTCACTGTATTGCCTCTTTATGCAGGTGTTTATCCTTCAAATATTTACTTATTTTTCGTAATAACATCACTTCTGGCACCTTCTATACAGGTTTCTCTGCCACTGTGGAACACACACCAGTGTTGACGGAACACGGGACATCATTTACAATCCGTATGTGTGTTCTGCATTCCTGGACCTCAGTAAATGAGTAGTTTTCTGTATACATGTATGAATGAATTTTAATCGGAATAGTTTGCCATGGCAAGTGAAAAGAGGGCATGTGGATGTTTATTATTTGACCAGGAAAATGTTACCTGGTAATTTTTGAACCAACTTTTCTCAAACCCTGGATACTATACGCAGCGAGCATACTTGAAAGGGCATTCATCTTGTCATTATTTAGGTATAATATGACTTTTTAATGCCAAGCGATTCTTCTTACGGGTCACAAAATTGATATTTACATTTATCTACAGCCCCTATGGCACCATTCAATACATTTCTCTGATCACTGCTGGAACACACAGTGACACTGTACTTGTGTAAGTCGGGCAGGTCGTGTTCTGCAATTCTGGACCATCAGTAGATGAGTAGTTTGGTCTTATATATGTTTTGAATAGGAATGTTGCCTGACAAGCTGATGGAAGGCAGTTTGTGTCATTATTTGTACGAAACATGCAAGTGCGTTTTCAAACCAAATTCCTCTACAAGCACTTGCATAGGCAGTCGCAGTGTGTAGGCAGCTGTTAAGTAGTTGCACTTGAAAGTGATTTTCTATTTGTCATTTATACATCTATAGCTAAATATTTCTCATTTTAATGCAAGCTGTTTTTCTACTTTTCAACATTGATATTTGATTCATTATACAGCCACATAGTGTCACCTTAAATATTATTGGTCTGCATCACTGTGGAACACACACCAGTAATCCGGGGAATTGTGGTAACGTTGGTGTTATTCTACATTCTAGGACATCAGTATATACATAGATGAGTAGTTTCTTTATCGTTGTATTTGAATCAAATAAGGTTGCCATACAAGTGCGATCCAAAGCGCAATGTTTCTCCAACAAATTCATAACATTGCATAAATGTAACGGATGTTCGCTAGCAGGACTTAAAGTGATCTAGTTTGTGATTTATATAGCTATTAATTATTTTTGATGTGTTGTGCCTTCGTTTTCAGAAATTGAATATTTGATTTATATCAGCCTTTTGGCAGTTCAATTAATTCTCTTGAATCAGGTGTGAACATCTCACCAGTGAACATAGGAAAGTTGTGTAAAGTCAGCGGCGTGTCGTAGGCATATGTTAGAACCATCAGTAGATGCAATTTTGCTTATATGATCAAAGTATATATGTCATTCAAATTTTAGATGTCATGACTAGTGGATTGGAAAGCTAATGTGATGTTTATTATTTTCAGAAGAAATTTTAATTTATTCTTTTCAATCTCAAATTCTTCTACATAGCATTGAATAAGGGTGTGCAACGTTAGCTGATTGCACTGGAGAGTAATTCCGGATTTTGTCATTTATATAACATATCATTGTCAGCTCAGCCTATGTCATAGGCTCTGAGTATTGCGATCGCTTTGGTCGTCGTCGTGCTCGTGCGTAATTTTACAACATTTTCAGTTCTTCTTCAAAATTAACTATAGTGGAAGTTTGGCCAACTTGGCAAGAATTCATCATAAGGATGAGGATAGAAAGGTTCTCAAATGGTACACTGGCCACTCAGGGTGCAGGGCAAGGACCTAAGAGCTCCAAAATGGTAGCGTAGTTTTCAATTATGCTTCTCTCTAGATCCAGAAATGTTTAAGTTAAGCCACGTTTGCTGTGTAGATACTCTTATATGTGCTGATGATTAATGTTTCATCAATGCGAGGATGTCTGTTTGGCCCTAAGGGGGGGGGGGCAAAAGTTTGTTGGAAAGTGCGCCTAATGGAGATATTCACATTCAATCTATGGATTTAGACAAACTTGGTGGAATGATCATCAAGGGAGAGGGAATAAAGACGTTCCTGAAGTGGTACAGCCTTATACCCCCCCCCGGGGCCAGGGGCAGGGCTATTTGGGACAAAACTGGGTATTTAACACAAGCCAGTTGTAACAAACTTGGGTGCGAGATGCCAGTAACAGGCGGAACCTTCAATTTATTTGGGGTAAAGGCTCCATATGTAGGTTCAAATGTCATGAAGTCAATGACTAGATATACCTGCATGTTTTTCTTTTGGTTGGTATTGGCCCATTGTGACTACTTGATGGTAGATGTCTATATTATTATTGTTGCCTCAAACCGTACTGTGTGTGAATTATAGCTATAATTATTCCTTAATGAAGCTGGTTGTCGTTACTTTTTCAGAATTTGATGATTGATTATATACAGCCTCTTGGCAATTCAATACATTTCTCTAAGCAGCATGCTGATACATCACACCAGTGAACACAGGACTTGTAGTGGGAGTGATTAGGTCAATTCTGGGACGCATCAGTTTTTTGATGAGCATTTTTTGTAGTTTGATGTATGGTCATTAAAAAAAAACAAATTGATATGTATTGCAGTGATTGGAAAGCATTGTGATGCTTCATTTTTTACAGAAACTTTTACTTTTATTATTTCAATAATTCTTTACAGCCTGAATAGCGGTATGCAACGGTTCATTCTGGTGCAATTGAAAGATTTCCGATCTGTCATGCCATATCATATCATTTTTGCTAATGCAAACTATTTCACTGAGAATTAAGAATTGAATTTCAAGTATAGCGTTTCAGACGTTTAAAAACATTTTTCTGTTCGAGTACTGCGAACATACCAGTGAACATAACATTCCTGCAGAGATGGTGCGGCGTGTTTTCTGCAATTATAGGACTATGGGTAGATGAGTAGTTTTGTTATGTGGCTATATTTCAATCAATATGTATGCCATGACACGTGATCGGAAGGCTAACGTATTATTTGATTTCTGAGATAATGTTATTGTATTCTTTTCAAAATCCATTTTCTTTTTTCAAACATGTATATTTTGGCAGCTGTTCAGTTAGTAGCACTGATAGTGATGCATTGTTCGTGTATATAGCCTATAATTGCTGTTTAATGATTGGGTTTTTTATTATAATGTGTATGCATAGTCATTGTATAGCATTTGTGGCGATATTTGCCTGGCACACACGGTCGAACCTGCTTTCTGATATTCTACAAATCATTTTTGTGTCGGTACTGGTGCATCTGGCTTCTTCCATAATTGTTTAGGACGTGCTGGAATACAACAGGGTGAATGAGCTATTTAGATTGTACCGTCCTACATTTTGAGGACGAGTGCTGAGAAACACAGCCAATAAACACAGGACAGTGTATGTAAACTCAGCGGGCATTATGTGTTGTAATTTGGGGACCGTCGTAGATTGGCGCTGCTCACTTTGTCATATTTTTTTTGTCAAAGTGTGTGTTTTTGAAAGATTGGTAATTCAACACACAACATTTGAAAACAAACCATCAATCTCCGACATGCCAATTTGATACGAGCCGTCTAAAGCCCCATAGGAGTCTATTTGCAACAGAAAAAAGTGGGACCGGCATAATGGTCCCGGACTTTTCAAAATGTCTGCTCTTATTGGTGTGTGCTTTCCAACTGTGGTTCCTGAAAATGTAGGCAAGTGCTAAAACGCACACACACAACAACACACACACACACACACACACAGGGGGCGTCCGATACTGGGGGAAGGGGGCAGTCGCCACCAGGTTCATGAAAATTATTGCCGGAAGGGCAAACATATCGATTTGCCCCCCCCCCCCCCCAACATTATGAAATTTTAATATGCAATCAAAGGATATGTTTTTTAAAAGCGCTGGAAGCATATAAACTCTGTTAATATAAAAATAGAGCGATATTATTAAGTCAGACATTTTGAATGTTATTTACCATATCAAGTAAGAATGCATTGGCTTGGTTCTTTTTTTTTCTTCCTCTCTTTCTTCTTTACATGTATTTGTGTATGTCTTTTCTTTCTTTTTCTCTTTCTTTCACCTGTGTTTTTCACCGCTTTTGCCAGACTTCAAGCTATCTACTTGTTTTATGAATACATAAACACCAGACGAATTTCTAAATCAATGCGTATATATACATGCACGTGGGGGGGGGGGGGTAGGCAATTCGAATTCTCAAATGGGCCATTCTTTGAAAAGTGAAACAAATTGTCAAAAAATGAAGTTTGTTCTTTGAAATTTTCAGTTGCATAATCATGCAAAGCATAATCCAAAGTTACTTGAATGATATTTTTCTCTTTGAAAAAAGTCCATATTCATGCTAATTTTCTTAAATTTACATAACTATGTGTTATAATGTAAATATTAAGCATTTTTCCTCTGAAATAGATTGGTGAAAAGGTGAGTGCAGTAACTTTCTTTCTGAAGATTAATGTGATCATATGTTAGTCCACACCCATTCAAACTAATTCCACCTAAAAAGAATAGTTTTTATTCATTCATTAATGAGTAATTAACAAAACAAATTAATCAATGTTAAATGTCACACACGTGACAGGAAAAGATGATAAGTTTCTCCCAGCAGAAAACTACTGTCTTGATAATATTTCTTTTTTGTGTCAAAAGCTAGTTTGGTTGTGTCTTACTTTACACCAAATATGAGTACCATACATTGTCATTCTTAATTAATAACGAGCAAATTAATTGGTCACACACGTGACAATGTGGTCATCATTGTTTTGTTTGGGTATGTTGCAGTGTAGCTATTGGGCATAATGTAGTCTCAGTTCTGGACCATGCAACTTTTTGACCTCCACAGTACACTTACTCTCTGACTGTTTTACCTAAAGAGAAACTTACTTTGTCTTAAATCAAGACTCTTGTATTATTCAAAGCAGTTAAGTGAAGACAGTTATTTCCTTATCAATAAAAATGACAGGTTAATGTACTGTATGTACATGTACATGTCTGGAAGCCAGACTAGGGCATACGTTGCCTTTAGACCAGTTTCATAATAAATGCAAAATTTTATACATACTATTCTGTTTGACAAAGGTTGCTCTTAGCAACCAGACAGCTTGCAGGAGGCTTGCCAGACATAAAACAACTAATGTATGCATATTGCATTTTTGGTATTAAAAATGTATTCATATGAACAGGTGGGTAGTTTTTGAAGAGAAATTATCCATAAATTTCAATACATCGTGAAAACATAGATTGTATAGGGTGTGCATTTATCTTTGGGTTCAAAATTAGTAAAATCTAAATTGTCAAAAAAAATATTTAAAAAAAAGTATGAAGGTGGCCATATCAGAAATCTAATCACTTGTGGGGAAATATAAGTGGCATAATTGATTACATTTTCAGGCTTGTAGCTCGAGTGGTTTTTCCTAGAAATTTTTTTTTGTTGACAAATGCACTGATTTTTTTTTCACACTTTGGGGTGGGGGTAGTATTTTTGCATTTTTCTTCAGTTTTTTAATATGTAAAATCAAATCCTAATAAGCTTGTAGTCAATAAAATTCTACATAAAACAACGTGAAATTCAGCCTTCTAGCCTCTTCCTATTAGATGTTATACTGGTTCAAAAGACACATCACTCTCAAAAGGTGCTTTTTGTAGTATCATTTGTCACAGCAAATGGCAATTTCTGTGAGTTACCACATGTAAAGTATGTACTACATTACAGCAAATACAGTCTCACTGGAAATAATATGCTACAAACTAATGAAAATAAACAAAAAAGAGTACTATTAATCTTATTTTGTAGTTACTACTGTAACAACCATTTCCAAGTTGCTGGTGAAAAAATGTTGTCACCCCATAATGGCCTTTTTGGCCCAAAATGGCCATAAATCTGTTTTTTCCTCAAAAAGTATGAAAGATACAGGGTTCTAGGTTACAAAAACTGAAAATGCATTTATTTTTACGCTAGAAAAGCCCTAAATTATTTTTTTTACACGTTGCCAAATTACCTTGATGTATGCTATGCATGTAGATATAGATGTACATGTCACACACGTGACGACCCAAATGTCACACACGTGACAACACTTCATCACATAAAGAAATACATTAAAAAATGCTTGTGAGAGATAAATAATAATTATTGTTATTTTCCTACTTACTACACTATAATGAAAGTCTGCCAGAATTACAAACATTGTAGAGTTTTACAATTCACAGAGTTTGCAAAATAAGTCTAAGTTACAAAAAATCATCTTCCGTGCGAAGTCACACACGTGACAAAACTTATTTGACCTCTGACCCTAAATTGGTATGATTAACATAACATTTAATATTTTCATTTGATCACTATTGACCTATATTAGATATATTTACATTTCAAAACAATGTACCTGCAAGGCCTTTGGAATTACATGAGATACATTTTGCAATTTGTAATATTTTTGGTCACACACGTGACAAAGAATGGCCCAAATAAAATTTGAAACGAAGCTTTATTTTGCATCGAACGGAATACTATATGATACAAAACTTGAATTCTGTTTCGCAACTGTTGTAAAATGATTTTATTGGGACATATTATAGATTGTCTAAAGTTGAACGACCACTTACTTATGTGAACTTTGATAACCAATATATTTGCTTTGTCTAATGTAACGACTGTTCTTGGCGATTGTCTTTCGTTGGACTTTGGTCATATGACGAGTGCCGAACCCGTACCTCATGATCACTCACATGCCAGAACAATACTGTTTTTGGAAGTTTTATGGTATCATTGTTTGAGAAATGCTTTACCGGTAGTTCCTTTCCAAAGATTTTATGATAATGTTACAAAGTAGGCCTAACTTATGTACTCATCAGGCGCGGATCCAGGATTTTCTCAAAGGGGGCCGATCATGGGCGTATGGAGGTATTTTTTTTCCGGATGTGCAAGATTATTTCCTTTAATCGTGGGACAACGCAAGCGAGGGGCGAAGCGCCGAGCGGGGGAGGGTGTGGGAGGGGTGTCCCCCCCCCCAACCAGGGATTTTTGCATTTTTGGCATTCAATTGAACGATCTGCGTGCACATTTTGGGTGAAATTTTTAGATATTGTCTATCAAAAACAAACATAAAATTGCACAGAAACTTTGGGCCTCCCCCCCCCCCCGCTGCGTAGCCATCATGCCCGAATCGTTTGCCCGATGCACATTTTGAGGGCATAAGCGCAGCCCTACGGGCACGAGAGTAGAGTACTTTCATGTTTTAGATACGCACGATCTGTTCTTGCACTCCCGTCTTCTGAAATTAGCTGTAACTGCTACCATTACTCCCATTATGAACTTTAACATTTACATAAAGCGCAGTTGTACTGTGCATTAACTCAAAATCAATTACTTTATGCGCGAGCGAGCGAAGCGAGCGAGCGCTTGATAAACATATATCTGATACATGCGTAAGAAATGGATAAGGAGATACGCTTCATTACCCATTTAGACATTATCAATTCCACATTCAGATAAATCTCTTAACATTCTACTTCTACCGTCTTAAAATTCTATTGGTTGCTTTATATAACTTCCTTTCCTAAACTTCATGCACGTATTATGAACGACGGCCGCAGCACCAACATAAAAAAAAAAGTCAACGTGGTTATTATGCGAGCGAGCGGAGAGAGAGAGAGCTTGAAATTTTGCATTTACAATCAACAGTTGCTTTTTGGGCAGTCTTTGTTGGTAATTGATATTTTAAAAGTACGAACTACAAAATAACATGTTCTTTGTGTACAAATACGAAAATTTAAATGTACGACAAAAAAACTAAAAAACTGATGGACTGTATCCCCCTCTTGGCTGGTTCAATGTCTGATGTGATTCAAAAATATGTTTGAATTAAGTAGACTCGTGTTCGCCCTAAGTTGATTTTATAAGATGACAATATGGATTACTGTTATCCCTTGGGATCACTACATTTCTTTTTGATTATTTGTGGGTTGCTGTGTGTGTGGTGGTGTGTGTGGTGTGTGTGTGTGTGTTGGTGGTTGTGTGGGTTGACTGTGTATGTTGTGGTGTTTTTTTTTTTTTTTTGCTTCTCCTCTTTTCTTTTTCCTCTTACGCCCTTTTTTTTCTGTCTTTTTCCTTCCCTTTCTTTTCATTTTTCTCGCTCTTTTTTTTTTTGGCGCCCAAAAAGGGGGCCGTGCGATCGGGCCCGCCCCCCCGTCGCCACTGTCATAGTTAATACGGGAACGAATTTAATAAGTCTCGTAGTTTATGCCAAGATTCGGCTGGTTGGCATGTAGCACTGCCGATGTCATTGTGACGAAACAAAACTGGCATTCTCTGAATTGTTGCTGAACGATAAGGTTTACATTCTACTGATATGCACTGTGAATCGACAAATAGGGCGTCACGTTCATGCACAATGTCTCTTATAGTGCATGGTCAAGTCATGCAAGAGAAGTACATTAAGTTTTGGTCCCGCCCTAGTCCAAACAGTTTTGTGACTTGTGTCCAAATATCCCCGTCTTAATTCAGGTTTCAAAATTTGATGAAAAATAGATTTTAAGGTGGCAAAGTTGACACCAAAGAAATATACCATTTTAAAAGTTTTAAACGTTTTATCGCAGAACATACGATAAAACGAAGAGTTTGAAACAGAATTCATCCAGGACAGATTCAATGCCACTTGTTTTAATGTCTTTGGCATATAAATAAAATTGTTTATTTTCATTCATTTTTCGAGCAAAATCATTGATCTATCTAATCTCCATTTATCTACCTATTTGTAAATCTATTGATCTGTTCATCTATTTATCTATCTATCTATCTATCTATCTATCTATCTATCTATCTATCTATCTGACTATCGACCATCAATCTATCTTTTCATGTAAAAAATAACAAGTAAAAAAAGTCCATTTAAAATGTTTTCGGTGATACATATTTTGTATAAAAAAGACGCAACAACATCAGTTTTAGTGTATATTGCGTCATCTATGAAAAGTGTCATGTGAGCATCACGTTACTTCGTACTTGGAAAAAAGTGAAATTGCGACACTTAGGATTACTTGTGACTTGTCATGTATCAGCAAATTCCCGTGGAGAAAACAAAGGTTTTGTTTTTAATCAAAAGTTGGCATGATTTTGTATGGCATCGATTCATACACGGATTTGTGTAATTATGTCCAACTTATCTCTGTCTGACGATTTTGAAACATAGTTACGGAATCTAAGCTATTAAAGGTTACAGATTCTAGTGAACCATTAATTCCCACCATACAGTACTTTCCTGGGTTATAACAACCATCACTGAAACGTGATGGACACTTCTACATGCCCGTGTCGCTTAACACAGAAAAAGAAGAAGAAAATAACAACAAAATAACTGTTTAGCCTGAATATACATGCTAGTATACAGGTTATATGTTATGTTCTTGAAAACAAGTACCCCCCCCCCCACCGTAAAAACCGGGTCACTGTACATGTCATATAAATATGACCGATATATGCACGAACCGCAATCGCCCTTGATGCAAA
>JZLH01S0131048.1:2146-22525 GCA_001188425.1 Eucidaris tribuloides
TGCATGGTTGTCGGGGAGGCAGCACCATATTTTGCGTAAATCCCATCTGTCCTTCGGCGTTAATGATAGGTGACGAGGGTTGGGCATTCTGGGATAAGAGATAGGGGTGAGATACTGGAGGAGTCCTGGGTATCCATGGATTATCAAAGACGTGACTGTGTGGCATGGGTGGTGGTAGAGGGGGCGGGGGCTCCCTCCTACTGGGTAACGCTGGCGCGGCGGAAGACATACCTGGCAGCGGGCCCGACACTTTCCGCTGCAGTGATTCCTGTTTGCGGTAAGTCCTGGGCGGTACCATTGGGATACCGCCATTCATTGTCTGTGAGTTGCGTCGGGGTGGGAGGGGCGGACCGGTATGAAATGACTTAGGTGGAAGCATTGGTGGTTCATCGGGGTCGTGGATGCGGTCGTGATTGCGGTCGTGGTTCCGAGAGGCTGGCGTCGAGCTCAGTCTTGTCCTGGGCGGAAGGGGTGGTGGGAGGGGTTCACAAGGCTCTTCTGCATGAATGATGGACGGTGAACTGGCATGATCTAGGAATGGACAAGAAAACAGAAAAATGAGGATGAAAAACTGCCAAATGAGAGCATACAGTACTGCAAGTCATTCAGTACAAAAGGAAGGTGGGGAGATTTCATATGTCCCCCTCTTCCAATTATTTTCCAATTAACTATCATAATAAATCAGCATATAGATTCATATCATCAAAATTAGTATACTAAATAAGAACAAGTACAAATAAAACTAAAATACAGAAGTACAAATATGTCTAAATTCTAAATCAAAGAATGGCGAATGCAATGGAATTAAATTTTAAAAAGTTGTTGCTTTGGAATTGCCTAAATTCTTGGTTTGCTTCTCACAACACATGGTTAATTGAACTAATCAGTTTTTGCTTATTACACTAATTTTTAATGTATTTACATGAGTAACGAATAAGCATTTATACATATTCAAAGGAGAGATATGTTATCTATAGGATTTTCCAGAAGTGTTATGTTCATACACCTTTCCCTTCTCATTCGCAATTATATTACCTCATACAAAAGAATTTATATCCATTGAAACTAAACATATATTGCACAAATACACAAAGAAGTCTTGCATCACATTCAATAAAAAATTCAAAACATGATTGATCATCTTGTACTATTAATCTATTTCCTCCTTTCATCCATGGTTAATCATATGAAACAGCTACTTACTTCCAAACTCCACATTGGCAAAGACACTTGCATCAAAGACAGAGGATGGAGTTGATGGTATTGTTGGTGTTCGTGGTGAGGGGGGTGTGGCAATGGTCTTGGGTGATGTAGCCTCCTCATCATGCATCCTCTGCAAAAAGAGACAATTTAAAGTGTACCAATACCCTGGGATAATTTGTTTGCTATATATGTAGAACATATTTGTGGCATGCCCTCTGCAAAGTATTAGGACTTGTGATCACTAAGATTTTTTGTTTATTGGGGTTTGAATGTAAATTTCAAATAGTAAGTAAAAACAACAAGAGTGTCGCTGGGGCGAGCACATAATACGCCCGCCTGTAACGCGGAAAATGAAAACATGTCACTGTGACCTTGACCTTTGACCTTTCAACCTCAAAATCAATAGGCTTCCTGGGATCCATGCTAGTATCATACACACCAAATTATATGAGCCTGGGTTAAGTTAAACTGAAGTTATCACGTTTACAAGGACTTCACAAGGGTAAGATGACAACATGTCACTGTGACCTTGACCTTTGACCTTTCGACCTAAAAATTAATAGGCTTCCTGGGATCCATGCTAGTATCATACACACTAAATCATATGAGGCTAGGTTAAGTTAAACTGAAGTTATGGCGTTTACAAGGAAAAGTTGACAGACGGACAGACAGACGGACACTGAGCGTGATACCATAATACGTCCCGTAGCCGGGCGTATAAAAACGACTTGAAATAGACTAGTCAATCAACCGATTCTCTCAAGCGATCGACTGCATTATCCATAATTTGTCTGTGTATGTCTTGATCATTAACACACACACACACCCAGTGTATCGTTCAATATCGATACTGAACTTCGATAGTTGAGCGAAAAAATGTACACATATAACCAGAACGTGCACGCACAGAAATCGCTGCTTAACGGAGCAAAACTTAGATGCGCGGAGCACAAGTACCGGAACATCGTACACACTATGATGTGATTTATCAAACATGGATTACTTCATGGGCTAAAACAAGTGAATTGTGATTATTTGTAGTGTATTCTAGTTGTACACAAATTTAATTTTTAGGGTATTGGTACACTTTAACATTCGAACATATGATTACAGAAATAACCATGACTTAACCTTCACAGAGTCTAGCTACTTAAAGAGAATTACAGATAATGTTTCAGGTGGAATCACTCATTTAATCTTCACCTCCATTTACAGAGATGGTGTTGTTGTTTCTTTAATCAAATATCTACAACCATTAAAAAAAAAAATTTGTTCAGCATTTGGAGAATAAGAGCCAATGTGTCCAATTTTCAGCCAATATGTGCACATGATACAGCCAACAATTTAGCAATCTTTACACAACGATGATAGAACTTCAACAACAACACTCTTGATACACTTATCTTCTTTGGTTTAACTTATATTTCTTGTCAATTTTTTTTTATACACTTGCTATACTAACTAACTCTGACTCATTTTATATAATTGTTAACATAACTTTCTACTTTTTGATATAATTAAATGAATATCAATATGTTGACCCATCCTGTACCACAGTTAACTCTTTAATCCCTGTCATTTCATCAAAGTGCTCCCTGTCACCCAACATTCTCAACCTAAACTGCCCCCCCCCCCACCCATGACAAAAGGGCATAACTGACATTTTGGTCTTTTGGAGATATTGAGCAAAATGTATTTTGTTCAACACGTAAAGCCCTATTAAGTGTCCTTTTAACAAGCGGATTATGAAACAAAGGGACACCTCTAATATTTTTTTGTTCTGCATGTTTAACATGATGTACTGAGTTCCTTACACTATATAACTCAATTTTGAAAAACAAAATGTCAGTTATGCCCTTTTGTCAGTGGGGAAGGGGGGGGGGGGCAGTACAGCGTAGGAGGCCTAATATCCTACCCTCATCTCTTACCTGGAAGCTGGACGATCTTAGATCACTGGATAGTTTGGATGTTCCTACCAGTGAGAGATGACGGGTACTGGATGCCTTGATACCAGGGGACTTCAGGGAAAACTCAAATTTCTTGGGCTGTAAATAAGACATGTTAGAGTTCAGTAGTTAGTATCACCTCTATTACAGGAAAATTATAAACTGTTTTGTTAGTGTTGTTATCACTTTTTGTTTATAACATATTTTAACAAGTCACTTGCGATCTGCACAGAGTAAAAACCCCAAAAACTTAATGAATTGTTTTTCAAGACAAACGAAAATAAATCCCCAGCAGAAAACAAGACTGTTACTGTTCATCACTTTTGCTTTGTTGTAACGAGTTTAAAAGGATGTATTACATACATATTCATCACTGCAACATTCATGATCCATTACAATGAAACCTGAAGGTGAATAATCTACACCTGTAAAATGTCACCAGATATATGTATCACCACATTTATCAATATATATTAAAATTTGGCATCAGGTAGTTGAGATTGAGATTTTGTCATTCTAATCACATAATTTTCCATTAATCGAGCCTGTATATTAATAGCAACATTATGAATATTTCATGCATACACGGCACTCTTGTTTTGCCTGCACATAGGTACTTACAAATTTTGGCAGCTGCTTGCAATTCCTTGGTTCTATTTCCAGTGATGTCTCATAGAGATAGTCCTGGAACTCCTTCTCTGTCATGTCTCCTAATGGATTCAGATCCTCAAAGAATCCCTGTCCAACGATGATGATGATATCAAACAAATATATAACACAGAAATAATTAGTCCGTCTGTGATGCGACATCAGAAACATACTGTAAGAAACATTTGATAACTTTGTGGTAAGTAGGTATACCATCTGCTCCCAACTTGTTTTATCATTCATCTGTCCTCAAGCTACTTGCCGTAGTCAGTTTGTATGAATTTATTACCTACTGAAGTACGTTGCAGGTTCAAAACCTGTTACAGTCATTAAAATAAAATTAAACATTGTATCTAACCTGCAGAGGGTACATCAAAAATATCTCTAGTACTGGTATTTCATTCCCACTCCAGAACTTTTTTTTTTAATTTGATCTGTAATTCTTATACTTAAGAGTATCAATGAGCTCAAAATCAAAATATCCAACACAAAGACCTGGCTATTTAACTCTACTACCTCTACTAATCCAGATTTATAAATCCAGTTTTGTCACAGTAACCGGGGTGGCTGATTTCACCTCAGCCTCACAACAATTGCCCTTGCCCCTCCCCTCTACTCAACCTGATTTGGCGCATCCTCCTCCTTCAGCCCAACCCTCTTACTCTCCTCCACCACTTGCTTCTTCCATGTCTTTTTGGTTGCCCCGTCCCCTTCAGACCATCCACATCAGTACAAAATGACCCTTACCCTTATATCAGCTTCTGCATTGAGGCAATAGGGTTGGTTCTGGTACTGCTGTATCTCGCCGGTAATCTCAGCCACTTTGCGCCTCTTGCTGAAATTGATCATCCCCTCCGGGCAGTTGGACAAGAAGTCTGGGTTGCCTTGCTCAATGAATAGGATATTGGTCAGGTACATACCTATTGTGAAATGATAAAAACACATTGGTATTAATCTGTTGCTACCAAGACTCTCAAATTCACATAGGGTTCATACAGGGACTATACCATTCCCATAAGTAATGGGATACCTGTAGTACCCTATGCATGAAATCCTTAATCCAAAGTTAAACATAACTTTTGAAGTTGTTTGTTTTTTAAATGATGTATTGTACTTTTTTTTTAACTACAACATGAAATATACCACAGTTTCAAGCAGCATGTATGGCTTGACATTTGCCATTTACCTTATGAAATCGCTGTTATACAGCAGTATTATTCACTAAGAGGTAATGCAATTTCCACTTAGGTGACCCTGAAAGGAATATAACTTTAGAAATCTATGTTTTCTTGAAAAAATTTACACACATATGCATATTCATTTCACATATTTATTATGTTAAAAATGTCTACTTCATGTGACAAAAGTATTTGAAGGCAATGCTTCCTTAGAAAAGACTGAAAGAACAAATGCTTGGATATTGCATAAAATCAAGTCTGAGCTTTGTCTGCAAAAGGATATTGTCAAGGAAAATTAAGCTTTTTGGGCCACATCACTCGTCACCCCTGCTTAGTACAATTTTTGTTGCAAGGTATGATGAAAGGACAACAGAGACGTGGTAGACCAACAAGAGGATGGCTAACAAAGATTGGACAGGTCTATCTGCTGCCGAAGACGCCAGACGTACATGCCACCGACCAGAAGAAATGGGATGCTCTCATTAGGCTCACACAAAGGCGGATACTTGCTAACGTGACTTGAGGAGAAGGTTAAGTAGTGTTTATCGTAAATTTAACTGGAAGGCTTATCATATTTTTTGGACTTCCATGGAAGCCAGTCATCTCTGTGTGTATGATGTCCTGGACATACCATTACCTCTCAGAGAATGTCATTCCATTTGTCATACACAATACCCGCAAATGTGACAGACCAATGTCTTTCTAAACAAATTTCTTCATGATGCATATTCAACCATTTGTACAAGGACAAAAAGCTAACAATTGTCCTTATATAAAGCAGCACTGATGTAGTAGTAGTAATCCAGGTTTTAAATCCGGTTTAGTCCCCGAGCTACGGGGGTGGCCGGCTTCACCTCGCACTCACAGAAATCACCCTCACCCCCTCCCTCCACCTTACTCTATTCGGCGCATCCTCCTCCCTCAACCCAACCCTCCTACTCTCCTCCACCACCTGCTTCTTCCATGTCTTCTTCGGTCGCCCCCTTCCCCTCTGACCAGCCACCTCAAACTCAAGCGCCCTTCTCAAAACATGATCAACATCCCTCCTCAACACATGTCCATACCAACGTACACCGTTCGATGATCAATCATTATATTTTTCTTGCAGAAGCGGAGAGTTGGCTAAAAACCCTGTACTTACCCAAGAAAGGCACACATGGTGGGTTAATGGAGCGTAGCTTCTCAGTGTACTTCTTGTAGTGATCTGTGCCCAGTTCCTTGGCATCCTCTAAATACTGCTTCTTTCTTAAATCCTGTCAAAGATCAAGATTTAGTATAAACCATGAACACATCTTGTCACATCTCTGTTTTCTACCATTACAAAACACTTGCCAATTTCTATATCTAATGTTTAAAATAGTCAAATAACCAGTACCTGTGAAATCACATTTTAGAATTAAACCCAAATAGTTTTGGTAAATGGTGGATTATAAATTTTTTTGCTGTTGTATTTTCTAGACAGACTTATATCATCTTTCAATGCCCTGGAAATAACACGCTCTGAAATGCTCAATTCTTAAAAATTTGATGAAAAATAAAATGGTCGGGGACCCCCAACCATATTGCCACAGGAAATGTGCATACTGCTATCTGCTCTCCAATAATTATACACTCACAATTTGTCACTACAAACAATTTTCAGTAGGTGTGATCTTGTTTTCTGATGTCTGGGATGACAACAAAATGATTTGTGAAAGATTGATGAAAAAGTTGCGTTTTCGATCAAAATTACACCTGTGCTTCAATATTATTAGTTTACAACCAGCATCTTCAAACTTGACAGTGTCACATTCTAAATACACTGCACTTGCAAAGAAACAAATAATGGTTTAAATTTCAAGATGATCACAAAACCATGTTATCATCGTATCTATCAATCACATCATATCATTCTGTTCAATTATTAGATCTTTGAAACTGTTCATATTTGATATTTGCAACCTACTTCCATTCCACCAGCATAAAACTGTTTACCTGTGAAATAACAAGAGCATCTTTATGACAGTCTTTAATTATTTTTCTAAAATATTTCATACTTGAAAAATCTCACATTCCTTTCTTGCAGTACAGCAAGATTCACAACAAAAACAATATCTTCCCCACATTTCCCTCCTTTTTCGGGGAAGGGGGAGGGGAGGGTGTTTATCTATAAAATTGACAACCAAGCATGCCAGAAAGTATAATTTCAACATTTCACATTAAAGGTAAATGACATGACTGGGGGTAGTCCTCAACTTGGGATGAAACTACTTTAGAATCTAGTAAACAATGCAAGGATTCTCCTGTGAAAATCTTGTAGTCAAACATTGACTCATTCTAAAACAACTAATGTCAATATCCCTCATGGCAGGCAAACCTCCTGTGTGGTTCTCTATGGCTCCTATTTTCATCGTGCCCCGATAAAATTAAAATACGAGTATGTTCATGCTTGATTCTCCTTAAATAAACAAATTAGAGACAGATCCTTCCAGCTGGGAAATCCACTCCAGCTGGTGGATAGTTGGTATATATTTCAACTCATTTGGTTCTTGAGGCATTTTCAGGTGTTCCCAATCATGTCACTAACCTTTAAGGTAAAAGCATGTAAATGATCAAGAAAACTGCAAACTTATTCTGATGAAGTATAATTCATACCGCAACTAAATAGACTACCAGTAAAGTTCGAAACCACAAGGTTCAGTAAAACAAACAAAATACTGGAGAAAGTCAAAATGCTGATGTGTCATGTACAACAGATTAGAAGGAAGGTATGTTACCCTGAAGGTGTGTTCCAGTCTGTGAATGGCTGATGAGTTGATTGCACTGACGATTTCTAGAACTCCATTGAAGTTGTTGAACTCTTGAAACACCTGTTAAGATACATGTATCAGGACAGGAATAATGAATGTGTGTTATGACAGAAATGTGTATCAGCTAGGCATGGATATGACAGCCATTGACAGGAACACTGCAGCTTGGTATTTGGTAATCATGATCTGTACTTTGTTTTTAATTGTATGGAATTGTTTGTTTTTGTTTTCTTTTGTTTCTTGTCATTTTTCTTACATTTAAATCTTAATTTTGTACATATTCTTCTGTTTTAATGAATAATGAAATAAATGAAATTAATTGAATTGAAATTACGGTACATTTATATAACTTGACAATGCACAGTAGGTCTGAAAGTGTAAAGGCAAATAAATGCATTTTTTATAAAACATACTTCTGTTCATATAACATAAACAACACTGAAAGAGATTTTATTTTTACTGAAAACAAATCTGTTCTTATGGTTACAAGACTTTAGACCAAATAATAATACAAGCATTTAATTTTCAAGTCCACAGCTCAATACTACCTGGGTCTTTAATTTTGTGTCATGTAACAACATTTGTAAAATATAACAATTTTTTATTATCTTTATTTTATTGGTTTATTTTACCCAGTTTCATCTGCTCAAACCAGTGTTGTCCTCCCTGATATGACAAATTGCAGTGCTGTTGAAAAAAATACTTACCATCATGATTTCTATTATCCTTGAGACAACCGATATCCTCTCTTCTAGATTTGCCGTTTCAACGATGCACTTCTCCAGCCACAGGATGAACTGCAAGAAAACGATGTGAATAAAATTGTAGTGTTACATAAAACCTAACTTTGGTAGTCTACACATCCTTTATATCATTCACAGTATCACTGAATACTCCAAATTATACCATTTTGTCAAGTATTCCAAAAGCCACACCCTAACCCACCAGTTAGCATCCTAGAAATAAACTATGGCATTCTAGGAGCCCATTCTACTATGCTGAGAAATGTTAATGTGCCAATGTTTTTTTAGCACACATATTGTGACAAAAATGAATGATAAATATTAACTTATCTCATCATGTGCACAAATCACATCTAGACCAATATCATCATGATTTAACAATTATTGAAGTTTGTACACAAAGTTTTACAAGCAGTATACTACTGTATGTATTCACACTCATGGTGCTGGCTGTAAGCAATATCAACAATATTTCTAGCAAACTTGACAGGGATTGCCAACACAAATTCAGTGCTTCCAGAACGGAAGTACCACTTGTAGATCTCAAGTAATGGGATATTATGAAATTACTATTTCATTCAATACGGAAAAGACTAGTGAGATATTAAAACCTAATTTCAATGATTCTTAAGTGTACTAGCAGCAGATAAAATTAATTTTGGGGTACAAGTAGTCTTATAACTATATGAATATAATACCCAAATTATCATAACATCTGGTTACTTTGGACAAATTTAAAGACTGTCCAATAATATGAATGTAATTCATTGGGCTATAAACCAAAACATGTATTGCTAAGCATTAATGTAAGAACTTTTTTCCTTGTTTCTACTCATGAAAACTACAGTATATACGCATAACTAAGTTATGATAAGAAAATATGATTTCTTGCTAGAAATACATTATGTTCTAAGTTTTCTTAAAATTCAACTGGTAAGTATGTTATGATATAATGCTTTGTATGTTTTAATGCAGACAATATCAGAAGCGTATAAACGAATCAACATATCTAATAATAATCAATTACAGTAGTTAACATATGTAGAACAAACAACAACCTGACATATAAGTTGTTACTGAGATAGAAAAGGACTAATTGGTTAGGTTCACTAGAATGCTACAAAGCGGATATTCTATAATTTCAAATGATTATTGAGCATTGGTAAATGGATGCAGTATGTTACCATGTTTGAGTGATGTATCATCTTAAGTAGATTGGGTGATGTGATGTTCTTGT
The DNA here is from genome assembly GCA_001188425.1 of Eucidaris tribuloides. Taxonomy (NCBI): domain Eukaryota; kingdom Metazoa; phylum Echinodermata; class Echinoidea; order Cidaroida; family Cidaridae; genus Eucidaris; species Eucidaris tribuloides. The sequence continues at coordinate 11,891 of JZLH01S0131048.1, forward strand.
CTTTCTTTGTCCACACACTACCAACCAGCTCTGACGGCTTGACAGCTCTGTACAGGTCTGATTCTAGTAATGTTAGCTGCCTTGCTATCTCAATGGGATGAAGCTGAATAAAAGAAACAAAGAGATGACAATGTTTTTTCAAAGATAATTATTTTTTTGAGAGGGGGGGATGTTTAAATGCATCACACTAATATTATTCTACAAATGAAATACTTCTCTTTTTCTGTTGGTTTCCTTTGATTTTTTTCAACTTGTATAATGATTGCTTGTGTTCTGGTAGTGATACTAACAACATATACAAATTATTAATTCTTGATTTCTCAGATGAGTAGTGTCACAATATCACTTTTAATAATGACAAAAGACAGATATCTTTAGAATTTTTGTTTATATTGACATTTTATCCCTTATGTTGATCTGTTTGGCAACTGGATATAGAAGTCTTATAATATCACACTTTGGGTTTGTTCTACCCTTAGTGTAGCGAATTTCTCACATACCACAATGAGCAGTGTAACCCTTTATGGGTATAGCTAAAACAAGATTCCTCTTTTAATGAAAAATATTGCTGTAAGTAAATTAATACTCCCACTCCCAGCTCTCCCTTGAATTACACACAAACAAATATTAAATTACATAAAATAGTATTTCTATTATCCTGAATAAGACACCTAGCAACCATGTCACACTTACCGTCATGAGTTCAAAGTCCTCAGGGTTCTTGGCTATGTGATACTCCACAGGTGGGGGGTCTCTCTCAAATGTCAACACATGCCTTTGTTCTTCAGCGTCCGTCTGGGGGGGGGGGCCAAAATGGCACAAAAATTGTTATTATAGGTTATATCACTCATAACAAATCTGATTCTTCATTTTAAGTACCTGGTTTGTTTACTATGACAGTAACTGGTTTGTATCATTACATCCTAAAAAATTATTTCAGTGGGAATGATCAGGGGGCAGCCATGGTACACCTTCGGGGGAAGGGGCAAAAAAAAAGCGAGACACATCAAACTTGTTTATACTAACTTCAATGACAAATTATCCCCTTGAAATTTTGCAAGAGGACATACCCACTGCATAGTACCACTGTGGCAATCTGGCAATCTGCATAATATTTGCTATCACCAGAAAACAGGCTACAGGAGAGGAAAAATACACCAAAACTTGTAATTGATTTAAGAAAGCAAGTTTAAAGTGCTCCATAATTGATCAAGTGTTCTGCATAGCTAGCAAAAACAGATGTATATTCTGCATCGTAAGTATAACAGAAATAATCACCCAATATCGCACTTAGCAGAAATGTTGTTATTATATTTGCAAAGATAATTCTTGACATAATTGTCACATTCATGAAATAAATAACCATGAACCCTCTCCCTATGTGATATTCTACATGTAGAACTGAAAGGGCTAAATACATGTTGCAAATTTCTATGTTCCCATTCATCTGTTTAAAGATTGTGTCATTCATTTGCACGTCAAAAAACATCTAAATGAATGAAATCAGCTGAAATCATATCCAATGTGAAGATTAATATAAATAAACACCTCTCATAGAGACTTGGGGTAAAATATTGAGTTTTGGTGAAAATCTGGACAGTTAAACTTCATCCTTTTTCAAATTACTCAGAAGCATTTTCGATGTTACACAATAACTGCGATTCGCAGTTTGAGCAAAATTGAAACTCACGGAAAGAACAACATTCTGGTAACATGTCGTTATTTGTTTTTCTCATAAAACAACAAATTCATGACGTATGGATCTCAAACTTTCAACACACCATTTGTAAGTACTAAACTACCGTTTGGTATTGATAATGAAGGGAAGTAATGAACTTGCACATCCCTGACACAATCTTTAAAGCAAATAATATTTTTGAAATTTTTGAAATCTGTTGTAGTGATATCAACAATAGTCATAATGAATCACATACTCATTTCATGATGACACTTCAGAACTTTTGATAACCATGTATGGTTCTGGCATTTACTAATTTTAGTATTAGATTTATAATTATATTTATATTACACATTTTCCATTTCTTACCCTTCTCTGCACGATCTTCTTGATGGATTCCACCCACTTCCTCATGGCCTTGCCTCGTACAGATTCAATGAACTCCTCTAGTCTGCACAAGAGCTCCTCATCTCGTTCAAAGTCATAGAAATGTTGGTCTACCCAATGTCTGAACACGTTTAGTACTCTGGTACAATAAAGAAAAGAAAAACATGAATTATCTGTCAGATGTGTTTGATCTGCCTACAGAAATAGCATGAAAAATGTTGTTTGACAAACATAAATAAACCTGTCATTGATGGATGGTGAGATGGTTTATCAGAAAGCTTACAACTACCTGCCTTGAGTATTTAATCTAAAATTCTTTAAAAATCATGTTCATACAGAGAGAATAGGCTCATTAAAAATATGCTAAACTCCCAATAAATGTTAAGATTAATATAAATCTTCACCTCTCATAACAAGGCGATAGCCAAAATGTGTCTCGTCCAGTTTTGCGTACACAGGTTACATGTAGAAACTTGCTCAAAAAACTAAACATTGGGCTCAAAAAGGTCATTGAAAGACAGGGTTTGTGATACTAGAGACAATTACAGATTAAACTTTGATAAAATGCTACACAAAGCTTTTTGAATTAGAATCTTCTGTGACCATAACGCAAGTCAACATGCATCATCTAGTGAACATCGAATACCTGTTGATCAAATCTTTATGTCCAAAGCACACATCATTGAAATTGGATCAGTGTTAAATGGACTCTTCTCAGTTTAGCAATCAGCAAGTGAGGTCAATAACTGGCATCTGGAATCCAGATCATTACTTGCACAACTAGAGCGCACAACTTTTTTTCAGTTTGATTATACTAATGGTGCATCAATTACTGTTTAAAACTAGAGTAGAGTCCGACCTAAGTTATCCTACTATGGTCGGAAGAGAGATAATGTAGGAACATGGTACTTTGTAACAAGTTCTGGGGGAAGGGATAACATGACATACCATGGATATCACACCATGTTCAAATTACAACCATTCCCACATAAGTGAAACTTAATCTATTATTCCCCCAATACCCAACAGGTGTTAGTGTATATGATAACACTTCTGATAACGGTGTCTCTAATTGTGTCAGTGCATTGCCTGCTAGGTGCAACATCCGTATAATAGAGAGATCCGGAAAAGTGATGGCCGGATAAACCAGAAATATCACTGAAGGTGATTAACACCCCCACCCTATCAAGTCCCTCTCTTATTGCCATAATATACTGTTACCATTGCAACGCAATTTCAGACACATTTCAAAAATGTGTCTTGCACATCATCACTCCACATGAGCATTGGTCAAAAACTGAGGAAATACTTTGCGAGATTTGGAACAGACCAACCACCCAACCGTATGCTGATTCCTATATATACCCACTTCAAACTTCATTTGGCAAGGGTATAATGAGGATGAAGAGTATGCATAATCCAACAATTTAAACAAAAGCAGGTTACTAGAGACAGGGTGTAAGGGTACACATTAAACACTAAGTATGCTATTGAACATTTTGTATATATAGCTGGATATAAATGACAAGTCTGTACGTCTATAACCACGACTAGCATCTTACCTGAGTTGTATGGGTTGGGCATACTCCTTTCTAAACCTCTTCAAGTCTTCTCTCACAATGCTGACACCTCTGTCTAAGGCTGCTTGGTCCTCTTCTGTGGGAGGCGGATCAGGGATGTCAAACGTGAACACAAGGTTAAGGAAATGCCACAAGTTAATGTCAAAGGGGCAGAATTTCTTATTTCTGCATACACATAGAATACTTAAACATTGTGCCCCAACCCCAGAAGGGAAACAAAACTAACCAAGTAACACATATGGAGAGGGTGAGGCAGAAACACAGTTTGTTAGCTATGTTGTGCATTCAATACGAAGTGTGAGGCAGTAGTTGTTACTGTATTAATCCATGAATGCTATTAACCATAGGTATCTCTCATTGAAAGGGAGAATAATTGTCCACAAACTGGCAAATGTGATTTTTTTAACTTGTACAGCTAAAAACAATGCCAAGACCTGATATCTAATGCATCATAATATTTACTTTGACAATAAAACACCACATCCATCTTCCAGTAAATGCATTATTCAGTTGTATTCATATGAACAAAAATGGTTCAAACATGGCATGTACATGTATACTGTACTACACATTATTTATCAAATTCTAAAATTGATTTACCAAAGCAAACAAAATAAACAAAAAGGCTTAAAAACTAGTTGTACTGAAGAAAGGATATCTTTTGATGAGCATTGATAATAGCTCATTTGGTTTGCAGAAGGACCGGTAAGTTGTCAGGAAGGTGCGGACGAATGACGGATCGGCATACTTGTGATATGTTAACCTCTCTATCAGCTTCTGTAGCGTTCCACCTTTGATGAGGGGTACTCCGGCCCGCGACTTCTGACCCTCTTCGAAGACTATATTGTCTGTTGAATCCTCTTCAACAAAACTGCAAGTAAGCATCACAAGAGACAGAGTTAAGCAATTTTCACATTTACTAAAAAATTAGAAATCAACAAGGTTAGGGGAAATGTATCATTTGCAAGAAAATCAAGGCCAAGATTTACATTGCATGTTTGCAACAACTATGTATGTTCAATTTCTTATATCTTGCTGTGCTGCTGTAACTTTCAATTCTATTTAATGCTCCACAAACTATTTTACTACACTGTTTCATACATACATAATAAAAACAGTTGCTATGACAGCTAATAATTTGTCCAACCACATCTGAAAGCTGGTTTAAACTAGAGATGAATGCATAATAAGCACATCACAATAGAAAATATTAATATAAAATGGTAAATAAAAAACACAAATATCACTTATAACTGTTATATATTTTGGGCAAAAAAATATTGTTTTCACACATGCCGGACTTGCTTTGTTCTAAATACAGCTCTTGCATACAACATTTTAACAATTTCCACTGTTAAAATTTGGCACTTATTATCTAACAGCACAACTCATACCATTAAGATTCCAAGTACACGTGGATTTTTTATTTACAACATTATTTATTATCTAAATCTCAGTGATGGACAGGAATATCATCTTACCAATATTCCTCCGGTGTAGGAAGTCTCAACGGCTGGTTCTCTTCCTCCTCTTGAAGGATGGAATCTAACATCCTCTCTAACGTACTGCAAAGAATAAGAAGGGATTCAGAAAAAGAAAATGGTCAAAATCAATATCTAACATGCTAAATGGCCTGTGGCAATTTACATGAAAACAAAGATTACTGTGCATATTTCACAAATTATAAACTAGCTGATTTCTTTATGTGCCTCAATCACAGAGATTGCAACATATGAATATAAACACATACTTGTGAGATGATATCAAAATCTTTACTAGTGTGCACAGATATAAAAAAAAATCCAAACTTGCAGAAAAGAAATATCAAGTTGGTGACAATTCACAAATACTGATATTGATAAGCAAGCACAATATGACAACAACAGAACATAAAATAAATGTGTATTTATTATACCTAACAACTTCTGAAAGGATAAACAAAATCACGTCATCAGTGATATACACGCAACTTCACGGAAAAGAGCAAACGACATGTTTAATTAAAGTTTTAAAATGTCAAGAAATAGTAAATAAACAGATAATGGTGAAGTCAAAGAAAGAAATAGGATAATTTGAACCTCAATTTCATCCAAATCCCAAATTTTATTTTCTTCAGATAATACACTCCATCATCAATACAACACCACACCACTTGAATCAATCTGGCCAATCTGACCAGCATTATGTTTCTTATCCCAGGCGCTTGTATTAATCCTTCAGCTCAGTCTGCAGCAAAGGACAATAAATGGTTGAGAATAAATGAGGTACAGACCTTCTGTAGAGTAACGTTGTGAGTGCTTCCATCCAACTTGTCTTCTCCTCCAAACTCTTGGCAAAGAACATGATGGTCTGTGGCGGATCTCGTAGCAAAATTTCAAATGCATACTTCACATCTGGGCAAGACAATGACACAGATGTAAATGAAACATCAGGATCAGTTTTAATGTAATTACTGTAAAAAAAACATTATCTTTTTGAAGTTTTGTTTCTTATTCATTGGCTTGTTCTTGACAGGTAATCTTTCAAACTGCAAAAACAAAACAGTCTGCTATATCCCTTACCCATCCCCCAAACAATACACCCATAACTCAATACAATTATAATTTCACTGAACAAAGCATTTTCTTTTGCTTTTTGAGCTGCCCTCATTAAGATAATGTGCAAGCATGACAAATCACTCATGAAATGAAAATTACTGTAATTGAATAATATATTTATCTTCAAATTATCATTACATTCAAATTTTTCATGAGTACATGTTGTAAATGTGTAACATAGAAATAGAACATACAATAACTGATTTCTTTCCAATATCGTGACATATATCTTACCCACGAAAAACCTGTGACATTTCAATTGTAAACTGAATTCTTATTCTTTCTTCTTTTTTATTTATTTATCTATTTATTTATTTATTTATTTATTTATTTATTTATTTATTTATTTATTTATTTATTTATTTATTTATTTATTTATTTATTTATTCATTTATTTATTTATTTATTTATTTATTTATTAATTTATTTATTCATTTATTTATTTTTTATTTATTTATTATTTTTTTGGGGGGGGGGCATGTTCTCCCATAATGATCAGTTTATTTCAGTTAATTACCTTCTGTATCTTGTCTGTCTTCTACACTAATCTTCCTCAGATAGTACCTCTCCTTGAAGCGGTACTCTGGTGAGGAGCTAGAAACAGATCGTCTTGTGTTCACTTTACAGCATACTATCATGCTGTCAAACAGGAAGATATGTCTCTCTGTGTTGGGCTGTGTCAGAAAAAAAATATAACAAAAAGTTCATTCCAATGTTACAATTTTCAGTCAAAATCTGCTCTAAGCTCATAACTTCACCCATGAGAAGGACATAATATATACAATAGTAAAAAGATGGATGAAATGGACAAAGTTACATAAATTGGGCCTAAACTCATAACAAGACAAATTGAATAATTGCTTTACAATCATTCTTTTACATAAACTGCCTTTCAGTACAGAAAGTGCATACCCATTACAGAGAACTAGTTTAATATGATGATTTCCTGGAATACATTGGATAGATTATTCACAACTGGGCCCTATCTCATAAAACTTGCAATCAATTGCAAATCCAAAAATCGATTGTAAGTCATAAAATACTAGGTTCTGATTGGTTGAAATCAACTTGCGATCGATTTTTGAGAGTTGCAATCAATTGCAAAGTTTTATGAGACAGGGCCCTGAATATAATTTTGTGCTCAAAAAAAAGAAATAAAAAAAAAACTCAAAACATTCTTAAGGTTAGTGACATGATTGGGAATCATTGAAAATGCTCAAGAACCAAATGAGTTTGAAATATATACCAACTATACACTAGCAGGAGTGGATACCACCCCACCTGAAGGATTTGGTTCTAAATATTTTTACTTAAGGAGAATAAGCATAAAATATGCAGTATCTTAATTTTATCCCGGGGAGCGATCGAAAAATAAGCCCAATAGAGAGCGCCACACAGCAGGCTTTCCGTGCTATGAGTGAATATTGACAATTGTTTATTTTGGAATGAGTGCAATGTTTGACTACAAGATTTTCAAGCAGGAGAATCTATGCGCTAGTTTACTTGATTCTACGATGTAGTTTCCAGTCCAAGTTTGAGGACTACCCCAATCATGTCATTTACCTTTAAAGCAGAACTATATTTACCCTCAAGGGGAGGTGGGGGCAAACAGACAAAGTGTAAGGGACATCAGAATCAATGACAAATTATCACTTTGAAGAATTTGCAGGGAGACATGCGTCACATGCCCACTACACCCTACCACTGATGCCTGTGAAAATCGCTAGAAAGTCAGTACAGAAAGTACACACTCATTACAAAGAACTAGATTAATAACATGATTTCCTGGAATAGACTGGATAGATTAATCTCAACTGATGTACTTTGTGCTTCATATTAATCACAACTCAAAAAGCTTCAATTTATCTAATGGCCGGTTCTTCAAAATCTATCTATGTAACATTTTCTTCTTGGTAAAATGTCTAGCCGGGCTAGGAATACTCCCCAGGGAGTGGAGATGGTGCACACTTCTGCAGGCGTAATATGGTCTGATGATCAGGGAGGGTAAAGTTGTGAGAGAGCGAGTGCCTTAAAGGCACTGATCCAAGACTACAAACCACCTTTTTTAGACTTAAAGGGCAACAAAACGATTGAGAGCACTTGATAATACCTCAAGAACCAAATAATTTGAAACATTGTATACACTAACTTGAGTGTAAATTTATGCTGGAAAAAATTGTTTTGAATTTCTTTGCTTGAGGAGAAACAAGCATTAAAATATGAGCGCTGAATTAAGGTATGGCCCTGACAGAAATTGAACCTAGACAAACATGTACAAGAGATTTGCCTGTCTTAGCAAATACTGATGATAATTGTTTAAAAATGGAAAACTGTTTGACCACAACATTTTAATATTATAATCCTAGCACAGTGTACTTGATTCTTAACAATACACAAAAAGTAAGTTCCCCCTTTTTCAAAATACCATAACTTTTTAACGAAATAAGTTTTAGCAAAATAATTTGGCAGGAACATTTCCACACTCCTTGACTAACCTCTGTGTGAAAATAAAATTAATCCGTCAAGCCATGCATGAGTGAGCAAGAATTAAAGGCAAAAACTCACTTTTCAAAAGTCACAGGAGTCATCTCATATGCCAAAATGATGGTAAATAATGGTATTTTTTGCTTTATTTATAAAGTGTGCTCACTGAACCCTGACATGGTTACAACCTCTTATGTCCATACTACGTGTAAAGATACACTTTGCTGAAAAATATCGGATTTCAATTTTTTCAAAAAACTTAATGGATTTTACAATTTCAAAATTGAGGATGGATGGAAATTGTTAATTTGAGCTCACTGAAGTGTAAATATGCGAAAAGTGCCAAAGAATTGTTAAGGGGTCAAACGATAGCTGATTAACATAAATAGTGCTTAATCATTCAACAGAAACAGAATTTGTCAAAATCCTGCATCACAAATCCCTCAAAATGACCCATGTGACTTTTGAGAAGTGACATTTTTGCCTTTATTACGTGCTCACTCACGCATGACTTGACGGATCAATCACAATTTCACACAGAAGTTAGTCAATGAGTTCAGAAACACTCCTGCCAAATTATTCTGCTCAAAACCATTTCGTTCAAAAAGTTATGGAATTTTCAAAAAGGGGGAACTTATTTTTGTGTAGTGTTTAGAATAGAATAGTTCTAATCTCAGATGAGGACCACTTCCAATCATAATCTCCCTTTCATAATTCCTCACCTTTTTGTTCTTTCCTGTGTGTACTTTACCCAGGTTGCCTTCCATGATGAACTCATTGCACATTTGACTGATGTCTCTCCCCTCCCAGCCCTCAATGTTCTTCTGGATCTCATTCATCCGCTGGATGCACACCTGCCTGGAGGCCAGCCGTCTATGAAACCTGAGTGATGATTCCCTTTAAATGACCAATGTGACCAAAAGTGACATATTAGATTAAAATGCTGAAATAGCACGGCTATGTACAATTTACTTCTTCATACTAAACTACATAAACAAGGAATGGGCATTGTGTGAATTACCTTGTTAATATTATCTGATTTTTATTCATTTTGATCTGTTCATAAGATATAATTCCCCTCTCCCCTTCATCTTCGACCATTAACATCAGTAAAGCCCCAATCTCACTGGAGACATCGCTGCGATGTTACCAACATGTTCAATTTACCTGTAACTCCCTTGACACTCGGCTAGTCTCAAGGAGACGTCACCTGGACTTCACGAAGACTTCGCGGCAACTTCTCCATGAAATTAATTCATGAATCAATGAATTGTTCCTTATTGATCAGTCATGGCAGTCTTCCAGTGAGATCAGGCCTTAGGTGTTGTTCGGTTGTTTGTTATAATTCTAAAAATCTATTAAGGCTTCAAGCATTATGCTTATTTTGCAGTTCTTCTGCATGCTTCACAATTATCTCATACATAAACACTGCCATCATTATTGTTAAATTCATAATCATTTATCATCACAACCAAATCAAAAGAAATGAATGGGATCCTTGAAAGGTACGTACACTCTATTCAGAAATATATAACAGAACACAAGCATGACAGGAGGAATCAATCACTGCTATCAACAACATAAAGATGACTGTAACAATAATTCGTCTTACCCTGCTTTCCTTTTTGGTAGGTGACCAGCACATATCCTGTCCAATTCTGCTTGGAGGATCTTCAGAAGACCAGATGCCTGAAAACAAAAATATGGAAAATATACATAACCATATCTACTGCTGTCCTCCTCCCTCCTCTCTCTCTCTCTCTAGAACAAGTTAATACAAATACCACCATACATGTACAGGCTCCATCTTATTCTTGTTTAGATGAGCGCTGTTATGGTAGTATAAATGCTAACTTTTAGGCCAAATAACATATTGTGTTCTTGGTGTGTATTCTCTACAATAAAAGAT
>JZLH01S0131048.1:70733-82004 GCA_001188425.1 Eucidaris tribuloides
CAGGTTGTTGTTCTGCAAGTATAACCCAGTACTGTGTATCTCTTTAAATCTTATCTTATTGTGCTCTACTTTGTTTTCTGTGTTATTTCATGAAATCTTCACTTTTGTATGTGTTTTTGTTCAATATTGCTGAAATGCAGGACAATCAGCGGGGTCTTGGAAGCAGTTGTTTCGGGACGCCGGAGACAAAGGAGCAAATACGAGACGATCCCGGGCAAACATACGGGAATTTGCACCCATGCATACATGCAATTGTTTGATTTTCTTGCAAATGGAGTGGACAAGCAATAAAAATCTGTTTGATAGCATACATGTAGTTACTTGCCAATTGCAAAGAAAGTTTGTGTGTGTGTGTGTGTGTGTGTGTGTGTGTGTGTGTGTGTGTGTGTGTGTGTGTGTGTGTGTGTGTGTGTGTGTCTGTTCAGTGTTTCAAGGTGTAGACTAGCCATACTGTCACTTAAAGAGTGAGGAAAAAACGAGTATGTTTGACATAATAAGCGATAAATGCTGGGGACTGTTTTAATTTTAAGACGCAATCTGCCAACAACTGTTATTCATGGTTTAGTAATGAGCCAATATTGAGACTGAGAGTGATGTAACTTAGCAATCCATGAACACAGAAAATGTACATGCAGTAGAATTCTTTTTGATTGTATGTCATTGACAGATTCATCAGTAACAAGGTCACTGCAACAGTCTATGTAACAAGTATAATACTTAGTGCATTCCTGACTTTTCAAAGACTACCACAACCATTGTAACACACAAACCATGTTGACAGAATGGCCACCCATCCCTCCACCCCCCCCCCCTCCCCTTTAAATGCCAACACCACCACAACCACCTCAAGTATCATGGAAAACCTAGACTTTGGTAGACTGTTCCACATGGTAACTCATCCACCACAGGTACAGTAGTATAAGGGTGTGCTTACCTGGCATATAAGTAGCTAAGCCTCTACATAATGGTGTTCTATACAGGGATAACCCCAAATGATTTGAAGTAAAATGTTACCTGTCTATGGAAAATATGAAGATAATCACAGGACAAAATCTTCAAAGTGTGGTTCAGTATTCCAACCACATCATCAGTTCGACATTCAGAGATTGTAAGTATGGAGAAATAATTATTGAATGTATTTTGCTTTTAATAGAAGTACATGTAACACATCAACAGTAAAAACAGCAACAATGCAATACCTGCTATGTTACCAATACACAAAACCCCCTAAAATGATCAAATCCGATCAACATGGCCCAAACATTACTGGTGTTTATCACTCCTGAGGAACCATTTCGTTGATCCCTGCACTTTACACTGTGGCAGAAATTTGCGAGACAATTGACAAGTACAACAGTATTCAGAATATTTGAATCATCTTATTGTGAATTGCCCTTTTTATTGTGCTCCTTATCAAAGCTGTGCTAGAAATGTTACCACCACCGCATGGCAAAGGTCAGTGTGATCTTGCAACCAATTTGGGCTGTTGTTGTCTTGCTGCCTACTGTGGCATTCCTCCCTGGTGGTGGGGTAGGCCTATTGTGTGTATTGTCGATTTGACTGATCATAAATCTTATCTCACAACTAGTGTCTGCTACCTATTCATGCCTCTAGCATTATGCGCACCAAAACTATCTGTGAAACTGGAATATTTCTAAATAATAAATCTACACTCAGGCATAGGAACAATGATATTTTTCTGTCTTTTACAAAGTGCTGATTTAACTGTGAAATATACCAAAGTGACTTGTACAAAATGGAAGTTAATACACTCCTTATTTCTGAAGGCTATTGAGATGACTCTGTTTATGAGGCAGAATCTATAAGGTGTCATTTCTATAGTACAGTATACATAATATACCCCACAAAGATTAGTATACAGGCCTGTTGTTCCTTCCATCAGATGCAGCCACCATTTTGCCACCTGCTAAGTCAACAGATGCTGGTCTGCTCGATTTTTTGTGTTGCAGATTTCCATGTAAATCACAGAATTTGAGGTAAAACACACAAAACAGCATTTTGAACAAAAATGAAAAAAATACATGCCTGAAAATCCCCACCCCCAAGTAAAATCTATAAATATTTATGGAATAAAACTAAACTAATTTACCAAATAGATGCCTAATTAAGCCAAAGAAATCATGTGTTACCCTTAAATAATTATGTCATTAAACCAGAATCAAAACCCCCATGGGCCTATCATGCTTGACGTTATTTGTGACTTTTACCAACAAAATTTCAAATCGGAAAATTGCAAAATTACAGCGCGGACAAAAATGGAATTTGACATTTGCAATTACGAGGCAAGAACGGAATTTGACATTTTGTAAAACGGAAAACTTCGGTCTTTACTCAACAGATTCCTTGAACAATAAACTGAATATATTACTAATGCTTTTGGGTGCCCATCAATTTCACTGATATGAAATCATACTATTGATATACAGTCACACCTACTTCGATAGTTTCATGTTCCATAAAAAAAGAAAAGAAAGGAAGACATATTTACATAACACTTTACTGTAACTCAGCTCCTGTATATGCGACTGGGATTTGAAATGAACAATAATACATTACCAATGTCTGTTTTTAAATAAACAAGATTTGAAAGATAATACTAAAATTTTCATATACATCTAAACCAAATTTATAATACTTGGTCGTAACAGTTTTCACACTATGATAATTCAATCTTTGTTTTAATTACAATAGGTGTCACATACTAGCATGGTAATAACAATGCAAGATTTTGTGTTAATCCAACTAACCATTGCCACGATATATTACAGAAAATATATAATTCCAGTTAACAAATGCAATTGATGAAATGATGGAATTTCTGATGGATTACTAAAATTACACCTAATACCTGTACATATATTACAGTTTTATATCAATCTAATTCTAATCATGTACTGTCCTGTAATACTTTTGACTGTACTAACATCACAGTTTTCTCACTTGCAATGACTACATGTATGGCTACTTCACTGAAGAATATAATTAAATGGTTATTATCCTTTTCTTTCAAGAAAACATCAAGATTTTTTTGTCCTCTTAAGAACCTTGTAAGCAAAAAATGTAACTGTTTACATGTTAACTGGTTTGGGGCAGTTTTACCTATAAACCCCAAATCAAGAACACAACCCTCAATTTGAAAACAAGCACCACATGAAAAATAGAATCTCTAAAATATAAAAGCAGTCACCTCAAAATAAAGTACTTCTAACTCACAATAAAAATAAATCTTTATTTAGCACAACACAAAATCACAAGTAACGATCAGAAAGCAGCCTTAAAATAGAACCTTCTTACTCTTAAAAATATCCAAATATAACCCGCTTGCACCAGTGGGCATATAAAGCCACGTTTCAACGATGGCTACCCTGGGCATGCAAGGAGTATTACATCAACTGACTTTACATGTCATGTCATGCTTATGCATACGCACGCACACATCTCAAGCAGTCAACACAGTCGACACTGTTGCTATTTTCGGGTGTTTTTCAGGCTTTCTTGAGCCCTGGGACTACAGGGAAGACATTTCACTGACGTAATCAGCGACATACAACACACATGTGAACGGCCACAACCACAAAATTGGGGTGAAGGGGTGGGGAAGGTAGAAGCAGGTTAGGTATGTTGTCAGTGTTTGCACAAAACTGCTATTTACAGATTAAAAATACTTCTGATGATATTTATAATGAGTATGTTCACTCCACACCTCACATTTATGTTTTTTATGACGATGTAACAGTAAAAATAAAATTCAAATACAAACAGCTAAATAAGTGCTGTTTGTCTCATCTAGTCACCCATAATTAGCAAGGACAAAAATATTTCCCTTAACCAAGCTACACACGTCATAAAGTCATAAACATTGAAAAAATAATGAATTGCCAATTGATTTCTACCACAGGATGATATGAATCTTTACCCCTTCCTCTCCCCCTCCCCCAATCTTTATGTTTCACTAGCATTATTCACATGATTCACTACGTGTCAGACATGTTAACATGCACATAGCTTAGTAAAGAACATAAGTTCATTTCCCATACAGCAGTCTCTCGCATAGTTAAAATTCCACATCATGGGAATTAGGAGGTCAAAGAAATGGAGGGTATTTTTGTCCATGTGAAATTTACAGAACATTAACTGAAGCCGGTGGGCAAATGAATTAGTTTTCAAGTCAGTGACACCTCTACAGTCTACAGAGGGCATTTCACAAATTCCTTTTACAAGTCCTTTTCTGTACATTTGCATATACAAGCAGACGAATGCAATATACCAGATTTCGAAACATTATTTTTCAAGAAGAGCTGTCCTGTTAATACATATTGTATCTTTAAATAATTAAAATCCCAGATTCATTTAAAATTCAGATCTTACCAGGCATTACCCACTTTGTAGGATCTTAAATGGTTCAATGGTTACTGGTTAAAATGGCAAAAGCCAGTATAAATGGGTCCTCATAAAAGATAGCTTTCATAAAACTACTCACAATACCTCTGCCTCTGTAACCATGTGGGCATTTAGAGTATATCTTCTATTTGCGTGACAGTAGAGGCATGGCAACATCAAATATACTAACAAAAAAAAAATGAATTTAATGAATAAACCAGTTAAATATTGTCCTTTTAGGATTTTTCTTTTCTTTCCATGAAACACCCCCTCACAGAAAATGTAACAAGTTTGAAAAAAGGAATATGTTTTTCTAGGTCAAAAGCACATTTTGTGGGTAACAGACAATTGCTACAAAACATTAAAAACAGTAAACAACATCGACTATATTTCCAGCTCCTGATGTTGTTTCTCTGCCTCTTTCACTCCAAGAAAACTCCCTGGATTGCCCAGCCGTCACCATAGCAACATTGATGTCATATGTCTCTTTGGTCCATTGACACTCTGAAATTTGCGTAAACAAGGCTGTGTGTACGTGTTTTTGAACATGTGCAATACTGGTGTATGTCTGTATTTTGATGACTTATTTCTACATGTAGGTATGGCTGCTATTTCTTTCAATGCAAAACTTCACACATAATTTTTCATTTATTTCTAATGACATTCTCTATATCAATACCGGTCTGGCGCAGCATACATTTCTAATGTCTACAGGGAAGTACTTGGAACTTGGTACACCAGCCTGAGACAAACAATTTACAACCTAGATCACTGGGGGCACTAACAAATGAATGTTGTTATGTTTTACCAAAATAGACCAGTTAGAAATTTGGAATGTATTCAAATTTATTGACTTTTCTTCCTTAGATTAAGGTCATGGTAACGAGCATTTCCATAACCATTTATAATTAATCATTTCAATACTTGGAATCATGCTTGCATGAGTTGTTGCATGTCAGGCAAGCCTTGGGCAAGCTTCTATTTTGTTTGTCAAAAAGGTGTACATTCATTTTGCTACATGAACTGATTTACTTCAAGAAAAGATCAGAATATTTCAATACAAAGTCAAACATAACGTCTGTTTCAATATTAGCGGGGCTCAGGCATGTTAACATGAAATATCATTAGGGGAAGCCAAGAACACAATACACTTGCCTATAGGAGGGTGTCAAATGTTACCACTAAGTACATCCTCTCCTTCTGTAAATTGTTTTTCATGTAATATCAAGGAGAGGGACATTTTATTATTTTTTTTTTGGCCTTCTTTGATTTATGGTACTGAATTGCACACAAAAGCTATGCTGAATGAGAGACTATTCAGAGAGTTGAAATGTGATGTAATAGATTTTTTCATGTGACACTGAGTTACGATCTTAGAAATACAGAGAGCATCATGAGAATAAATATGTTACATCAAAAGATCTTTTCCAGCGGTCATTAAGAAAATTCTAATCTATAATCTTGTAGATTATTTCAAGTACTCTCTAATCAAAACCTGTCATTCCTACATGATTTGATATTTCCTTCTTATCAGTTAAAGTGATAGGCTAACATTGTGGAGCTTCAATTTAAAAAAATGTCAAACTTTGATATCTGAGCTACATAGTAGTGTTCAAATGGACAAATAAACACCCTAGAATACAAAAGTTTGGAAATTCCCCCTTGCCAATGGAAGTCTATTCATGTTAACAATAGAAATCGGCGATTGCGTTTATTAACCCAGGTGTAAACAGTAGTCTATGGAGGAAATGGGCAGTGAATTGGTCAACTTACGATTTTCATTTATTAAGCATAAATATATTTTGAATACATTTTTCAGGGCTCATTTTTAGACTCATCAAAGACATGTAGCTGGGACTATTGGTCTCAGGATTGTTTTTACTGTGAAATGTTAGCCAAAATACTTTAACGTATATGTATAGAAGTACAAATGACGTAGCAGTATCGGCGCTATAGAATATATATCCGAATTTAATGTGGTGTACATTTTATACTGGTGAAGATTAAATATTGAAAGTGTCGAAACAGGCATGAATAAAGAGAATTGAGTGAGAAAATATTAGTTCATGCCCGTGGAAAGGAGACATGAAAAAACAAAATAATAATGTGGTAAAAACATATAATAATAATGAATTATATATAGTGCTCCCATGATCTTCGGGATCCTTATGAATGTTTTGTATGTTGGAAGAAAGCACATTTGGAGGGTAATCAATTAATAACCGTATTGATATGAATAAGACTGAATTAAATTTATGTTAATTTTTGGACTAAAGTTTGGATACATTATAAACTATTAATTATGGAGACAGTTACAAATTTGGGTAGAGTTTAGCTGTACAAGCTTATGCTCTACAAGATAAAGCAAACTAATCAAATTGGTTGGAATATGAATGAGAGAATCATTTTTTACTTTTTTTTGTGATAATGATTTTAGTAATATTTGAATAAATTGCATATTGTATTAATTTTTAATTGATGCATATTGATTATTTCAATTTTGTGTGAAGTTTGAGCGACCAAGCTTATCAGAATAAACAAAACAGATGGTATGAAAAATGTAGAAAGTGATGACGGAGAAAGCATTTGTTGTTTTTGGAATTATTTTGCATTATTCATAATTATTAATGGATTAATTTCAAATTTGTGTATGAAGTTTAATGTGCTAACTCAGCACTACCAATAAGTAATCCAATTAAATTGGATGAGAATTGAAGGAGAAGAAGATTTTTGTGATTTCGAAATTTGCATAATTTGCTAATTTGTTTAATTTCAATTTTGTGCAATGTCTTGAGCCCCACTAGCTATCAGATCAAAACAGAATGGAAATCGGTCGAAATGTGGGAAAAGAGATTTTGTTATTTTGAGAAAATTTCATATTTACATAATTAATCAATGGGTTATTTTCAAAATTTCGGTGTAATAAAGGTTATGTGATATTCAGCCACATACAAATAAAGCAATCAAATCAATCGGGTTGAGAAATGAAGGGAAGAAGATTTTTTGTAGATTTCGAATAAATATGCATAAATTAAAATAATGATTCCAGATTTTGATGTAGAAGTTTAAATTCCACCACCTAGCCTATTATATGAACATCAGAATATATCGTTGAAGAAAGATGACGAAAAGAGAAACAGATTTTTCGAACTGATGGAACGGAAAAGGGCAGGATACAAAAGACGGACGCGGGACGCCGCCAGGATAGTATCGGGCCTTCGGGCCGGTTAGGCGTAAAAAATGAGGCATATGTCTAATTTCCATTCCCATCCCCATGTTCATTTGTCGCACAAAAGAGAAAGAAAGGGGTACTCACAGAAACACACACAAACAAGTGTAACCATTGTCTCCAAAATACATCTTACCATCAAAATTCAGCCATTTTTTCTTCCTGAAAATCAAAGCTCTGTTGTGCCGTGTAACCCGTGTGGCACGCCTGCACGTGTCTAGTCATATATCCATTCTTGGAATAGCAATACAAAGACAATTAGCACATCATTATCATTTCAATTTCATGATAAACTCTTCAACTCTTTTGTGACAATGATGGTGACACTTTCAACTAATAAACCATAATCTAAGTTTCCCAGTACTGCAATTTTACCCACAGCTGAACATACAAAACAGTAAGATGGAGCTTCTTTGAATACAATGGGCAGTCCATCAAATGATTCACACATGTGACAAATTTGTATGTCTGTATGTACAGCACCGACACATTGCCAATTACATTTGTCAGTGAATGTACATCCCATACAAATGCATGTAACTCTAATCAAATCCATAGTCACTTCACTCACTCACATGCTGAATATACCAGTTGCTGAAAAATCATTCATGCAAAAGTAAATGCTACTTCTTAGGGCCTGTTCAAGCGCTTTTGGAAGCGAACCGTACCATACCGTACCGTGCCAAACCAATGCGTACCGTGCCAGAGTGGTTCATTTGCGAGTGTTCAGGCAAAAATGTGGGAAGCGTGCCTCCGAGGTACCAATTTGGTATGCTTTACTCTCTAATCTGAGGGAATCACATGTTACAGTATTGCGGAATGTGTACAGGTGCTTGGCGTGGTACGGTACGGTTCGCCTTGGCACGCTCTAGACCACATCGGGAGGTGGTCCTCCCTGGCACGCTTCTGGAGCGGTACGGTACGGTACGGTTCGCTTTAGGAGTGTTCAGGCACTTCGTCTGGCGCGGTTCGGTACGGTACGGTTCGCTTTAGGAGAGCGCTTGAACAGGCCCTTAGACTCAAGTTTTCTGTAATAAATGTTCATGTTTGACAATGTTGTAGTCGAGGTCAGCCTTGAGGCCAATTTTAGGTGGCTTCAGCCTCGGTCTGAGTTACTTGTACAAAGTGCAAACCCTATGGAGATTGGAGAGGTTATGTTTTGGGTCGGCCTTAGCCTTTTGACAAGGCCCTCTCGCTGTATTATGGGCGAGCGAAGCGAGCCCAGTTGAGCGCGCTGTGCGAGGGCCTTTTGAGATCTGATTCCAATTCTTATGTTAGACCTTTGAATTACCAAATTTTGCTACCTTATTTTGGTAGCAAAAATCAGCATGTCTGTCTACTTGATCCTACATTGAATACTAGTATGCAATCATACTGCGACCATGTTTGCACAGATTGTTGCAGTAACACAAAACGATCTGTAAGCGTTCATTATTTCATTAGGCGAAACGATTCCTACATGTTGATTTTTGCACTCCGAATTGGACCTTATAAACACACCATTTAAACAAAAATGCTCCAACTACTCTGTTCAAACAATGAACGTGTACTAATTTGGTGTTTGATGGTATATGTTTTGTAGTTATCAAAACTGATGATATTTCTTTCAATCCACCTAATAATTGACAAGGCCAAGACAGAGAAGCATAGCGGAAGTGCACAGTTTCATTGGTTGATTCAAACAGAGATCAGTTGTTCCTGTGTTCATGAATAAGAATTACTTTTCGGATGCGAAGCAGATCTCAAAAGGCCCACGCTGTCGCGTTCGGCAGGGCTCACTTCGCTCGCCCATAACAGCGAGCAGGCCTTGTCAAAAGGCTAGGTCGGCCTTGGCCTTGGAACTTGTGGACTCGACTACAACACTGATTTAAATTAACTCTTAACTCTTTAAGTGTTGTACATTTTTGAACAGTGCCACATTGAGTAAGTTATGCAGTGTCTTGTCAGCTTCAAACAGCAATGACATAAGCAGTACTTAAAAGTTTTGTGGAAAAATTGTACATGAAAGTATATCCTTTCTAGAAATGTAAGTTTTATTATAATGTTGTCAAGATTTCATAAGTTACATGTACGCCTTTTAAAGTTCTTTATTTAGAATCAACAGATGTCCACCAACATAAAGAAAATGCACAGTATCTGTGATAAAATGTAACATTTGTTGGAAAATATCCATTGTAAACCTACATGTACCCATGTCATGAGAAACATAGTGAAAGCTATTTCTCTACTTTAAAAAAAATGATAACACAAATAAAATCCCTGTCATACTTTTTGTTCTTTTCAACAGTTATTGAAAAGATACCATTTGTGGTGCTAAATTGTGCCTAAATTGAACCTTGCAAGTATGGGTATAATTATTTGGCTGTATACCCTTATGCAACATGTACACCTTACACCTCGACCAAAGTATCATTTTCACATTTCTTGTGTAATCTCACCAACAGGGTAAATACTGTTACAGGACCACTTTCTCTAAAGGTCTTTTGATGTCCTTTCAAGGAATACATGTTGGTTCAGTTACTGCTCACACTCACTCCAGTTGTCTAATCCACCCACACAATCTGACTCATACCCATGCTTCACACTCACTGACTCAAAGAATATTGCATAATGCGACACTCTGACATTTCCATCAGGCCCAATGTTTTTAATCATGCCGTAACCTAAATGTCTCACAAGCAATTCTGGCGAAACACGGCCAGCCAGACAAAAGAAATGGGATCAGACTGACTATTCTTTATTTCATTGATCATTGAATGCATTTCTACTTCTTGTATCATAACCATTTCAATGATATGCATCCATCTCTACCTGCTTAACCCGTTGAAAACCAAGTACAAGTTAACTGATGTTGGGGTGTATGGAAAGTGCATGTTATAGTGAAATCAAATTGTCTCCAACGGGTTAAAGGGCAGTGGCATGATTGGGAGAAACCAAAAATGCCTCTTGAACCAAACTGGTTGAAAGATATATCAATGGATACACCAGCTGGATTGTATATCCTGGCAAGAAGGATTTTAATATCTTGAATTTGTTTACGTAAGCTAAATGAAGCATGAGCATAGTTTCTCTCGTGCCCCAATAAAAATACATCCCATAGAACCCTACACAACCGATTTGTCTGTCACACGGAATACAGATGGACTTTATAATTTTATATATTAAAACAAGTCAATTTTTGACTACCAAATTTTTACAGTGGAATCCTTGCACAGTTTACTTGATTCTAGAATAGTTTCACCTCAAGTCATGTCATTTACCTTTAAAGGACTTCTTGACAATTTGAGTTTATTATGCTATGAAATATGACAGTCAGCAACCATCTAACAACATTGTGATTCAAGACAAGTTTGCCCGTTTTGTTTGTTGGAAACCCTAGGGACCCTAATTACAGAGCGTCTGAACTGCAAATAAATTGTAATTCTAACAGTAAGCCAATCATGGTGTTATTTGTAATAACTGTGTGAGCTGAATCTAAGTCAGTCAGAGATCCACACATCCATTTCCCCACTTCAGATTTACCAAATACAGTGCATTAATAATCTATGATGATAATTGAAGTATCAGCCACCATTTTCTTGCAATACAAGTTGGACCTATGATGTAACCTCTTATTTATTTATTCATTTACTTATTTATTC